>BMAW01116802.1:3647-31672 GCA_019974015.1 Nephila pilipes
TTTTTTTTTTTTTTTTTTTTTTTTTTTTTTTTTTTTTTTTTTTTTGTAAAATATTTAGTTCGCGCTCTCATAAGTTGTTTTCTGGTTATTCAAACTGCTAATATTTCACAAATAGAACGAAATATTTGAAAAGTGCTCAAAAATGGCACGAACTAAATTTACGTTTGGTTAAAGAATGCACCATTCATAAAGAGCTATAGGAGAATTTCAAAGTTGAAAAAAAAAAAAACCGATGGTGTGCAGTTATTAAAATTAATAATGTGTATAGTCTAGGAATTACCTGATCAAAATTTAGTATTTAGGGGAAGTAGCCAGAAACATTATGAACCCAATAATGGCAATTTTTGGAATTAATTTAAAAGTTGTTTAAATTTAATCCGTTTATAATGGAGTATGTAAATAACATTCAAAAATTAAAAGAATAAAGTCAAAATATGCCGTATTATCTAGGAAATCATTTTCAAAATAAATTTATTTATTTATTTTCAAAACAATATTTAGCAAGAAATTTTAACTTGCATAAAAACAAAAAAAATATTATAATTTTAGATGAAAGTCCCGATGCTGAGCAGCTGACTTTCATGATACGATTTGTTCCTTAAATGCAAAGGACATACAGAACACTTTCTTTATGTTCAGAGTAATACAAAAGAGGAGCTTTTTAAATTTTTAAAAGCAAAAATATAACCAAAATTCGAAATAGATGTTCATAATAGGGGTTATCAGAGGTATGACAACAGTGCAAATATGAGTTGCAAACCTGTAAGTCTACGAACTCAAATTCAAAAAGAACGCCAGAACAATATTTCTGCTTTGTTCAGTTCACATATTAAATTTCACTTTTAATAACGCGGTTAAAACTTCATATGACAATATTGGTTATTTTTTCAATTATTTAAGAGTTGTTAATTTTTTTTTCTTCTTTGACTTACAGATAGGACAATTTTAAAAATAATCTGCCGAATTTAACTTTAAAATCAGTTAGAGTAACATGATGGGAAAGCAAAATTAAAACCTTTCGCCCGCTCCAGATTTCAATAATAGAAATTTATAAATGTTTACCTTAACTGATTCTAGGTAATTGCTAAACATGGTGCATAGTCATTATTAGATAAAAGTAAAACTTTTAAATTCATTTGTTCAATTTTAATTTGGAGTATGATATTTTAACAAAGATTAATATAGTAGTAAAATGCTCCAAAATAAAAAAATTTAAATTTAATTCAATATAATAAAGAAAAATACTATTTATTTTACTAAAAAAAGATCACATAAAGATTATAAAAAAAAATTTATCTTTGAATCTACAGCAAAGACAGAAGAAAAGCATTTCCACAAAAGAGACAAAATAAAACTGAGTGTCAATTTTCATATGAAGGTACAGATGAATCTGTTTTAAATACAAAATCTGATTGTTTTTAATAGATATGATCTAATTAATTAGTCCTTGATCTGTTTTAGATTCAAAATAAAAATTTAAAACAACTTTATTTTCAAATATTGGACACAACAGTTCAGTCCTTACAAAGAAGATTTTAGGAAATATCGGAATGTAATGATTCATTGGATTTTAATGTGATTTTCTAAAATTTAGATTCTGAAGTAATTAAACAAATACGAATGAATTTATATATTGCTTTGCATGTTTTAAATCAAAGTAATACTTGTAAATATCCATACGTCCTTGAATTACTTAATGAAATAATGTCATACGAAATTCTAAGTCCAAACTCTAAAACAAATGCAGACTCGGCCATATGCACATTAAATTATGTATGGCAAAAATAATCTAAAGTATTTGCTCCCAAATTTATTAAGAATCCTAAGGATATTTTTCATTTCACCTATTTCAACGCCGTCAGACAACAGAAGATTTTCGACTATAAAAATTATTTAAGATCATCTATGTGCAAGGAAAGATTATCAGATTCGGCAATTACTTCGTTTGAAAATACAATTTAGGAAGGTGTTGATCACAATGAAAAGATCAACGAATTTTGCACCTGTACATGTCGGACATGTTTTATTATAACTTTTTATATTAAGAGTTTTTAATATGAAAAGTTACAATAATTGTTAGTTTACGCTAGTTTTTCCTATGTTGTTCCACACCAAGCTATTTAAATATAACATTTAATTTTTTTCTCAGAATCTAATTTTTTTCATTACTTTTGTTTTTTTGTATTTCAAAGTACCTCTTGTTTATTTTGAGGATCTATAAAATAAAGTTCTCTATTTCTTTAGAATGATAGTGTTTTTTTTTTTTTTTTTTTTTTTTGTATTACAAATACCTCTTATATATTTTGCGTAACTTTTAAAATAATATTTATTTTTAGAACATTAGCATTTTTTCTTTATTTATTTTGCTGCACTGAAAATAAATGTGTATAGCCAAGTCCTTAATTTCACAGGTGAAGGGTTTTGATTGCACTGCGTCTGTAAGAAACTATGGAAACTATAATCCATCAAAAATTCTTCTTGTATGGATTAAAAAACTCGACATATCCTGTTTATTTTGTGTAGCGTTAAAAATAATATTTGTTTTTTAAAACATTATTGTTTTTGTTTTTATTACTTGTTTTGTTGTTTTGCAAATATATATCTCTTGTTTATTTTTCCTAACATCAGTAAACAAGTTTTAGTGCATATGTCAGAGATAAAACTATGAACACCATTCAAGAATACATTGCTCATATAAGTAAATTTTTAAAAAATTATTTTTATTATACATCACATTTTAATATATTTAAATAAAATATTTGTTATGTAGCTCGCAAAATTTCTTCAACATTAATTTCAAGTTTTTTGGTAAAAAAAAAGGAACAAAAAGAAGGATATAGATTGTTCTTTTACTTATTATAAATTCCTTTTTAGAAATGTTTCCTTTACTTTTAAATACATGTTGGCAGACATCTTGACATATATATTACAAACATTCGCTGTTTTCAATACGTCTTTGCTTTAAATGAATAATTTGCATATATTTAAACTTAAGATTTCAATCTATAAATTTAAACAGCCTTCGTTTAAACTACATACAGCAGATAAATCAAACAATGCATTTGTAATGATCCTTTGCAAGGAAATTCGAGAAATCTGGACTATCAGTCACTATTATGATTCAATGAAGTAATCAAATAAACCTGCAATATTATTCTTTTAAACAATCTTTTTTAAATAATCTCACTTTAAAAAACATGTTTATTTATTTTCTCTCAAATACCAACAAGGTGCTTACTCCATTTAATATACAACCTAACAACAAACATCAAGAAAGTATTTCCTTCATTTTTCACGGTATGTATAAACTGCTCTTTTCAAATGCGAAATAATTCCTTAAAAATATTTTACTGCTTATTTTGAAAACAAATATCTTAAAGTTATTCCATTTATGTACATATTTACTGCGTTAATTAGAGTTTGTTATATTTAATTACAAAATTCTCTCTTGTGACAAAATTTTTGCATGATTCGGATGACTTTAGTTTTTATTTGGCATTTTTTTAAAATTGTTTATTCAGTAACTAGACTTTATTCAGATACCTAAGATTTTTTCTTTCTTTTTATGCATAAGACGACTGTTTGTAATTACTTTTATTTAACTAAATGTTAACTGAACTGCTCGATTCTGTAACAACAAATATCTTCATAAATACTCTTCCATTATAAGTTTTTCAGTACTTAGAACATATTTAAAATTCTCTTTAATTTTTCTATTTTATAAATATGTACTGTAAAATATCTCATTTTCTTCAACTTAAAATTATTAAATTACAACCTCAAATATTTTTTTATTTCTCATAGTCTTGTTTTACTTTAAAAAATCGTTTGAATGAAAATGTTAATTCTCGGCTTATTCATACTTTAAATTGCTTTTGCAATCCAGCTTTCTTAGATCCTAGAATTTCTTTAAATGATTAAAAGCAATCATGTAAGTATTGATGTTTTTATTTATATTTTCTGAATTCACAGTTGCTCTAATTCTCTTTTAAAACTTAATTTGGTCTTCTAATGAACCCATTATGACGTTTGAAAACATTTATATTTCGTAAAAAAATGTTTTTGAATCTCTGTATGTGAAGATAGTAAAACGTATTTAAGAAAAATTGCATCTTTTCAAATTATGTTAGAATTGCTTAAAAGGAAAAGAACTAATTACTACTTAATGATAGTCAATGAGGAGAAGATTAGCTTGTGCTTATTCATTTGCATCAAGAATTTCAATTCAGGTCCTTAATTGTATCCCTATTTATAAATCAAAAACTCAACACTAATAATACTAACTTCATTGAAAAAAGGTGATGTATTCTCTGAAGCACATCAGCTTTCAAACTCTAAATCTCCGTATGTGAAAAGGCTGTTGGAGCTTTTCTGAGACAGGTAATTTGTCCATGACTATTATTAAAGCGAAAAAATTGTAATCATTTGCTATTTAAAAGAAAAAATAAAAGAGAATTTAATTCAGATTTAGACATTTGAATTATTGAAGCTGTTTTGAGAGTCTATGAAAACCAGCACACCGCTGCGTATTAGGAGTGAGAGTGAGGGATTGGGAAGTACCTCTGTGAATTTCTATGGATTGAAACTTTCAAGTGAGAATATCTGATGTTATTTTAGCAGTAATAAGTCTTAAGTTAGTGTAGTAAAGTGACAGGAAATTAACTTCAAAAGGAAATACTTCTAAAATTATTAGGGAGCTAATCTGAGTCTAATGTATAGATTGCTCATTTTCCAAAAGTGGAAAATGGGCACATACAACCAACAGGAAAATATTTTGTTTTTTTAACGCATCAACTGCTTGGGATATCTGATAGGTTACTTTTAAAAGGTGTTGAAAATTTTTTTGATCTCTTTAATAGCCGAGAAAATACCGAGTGATTTTCTGTTGGGGCTGTTTCTCTTCTTTTGTCTAGAACGGAGCTTATTGGATTCAAAGTGTTGTTCCGCGGATGATTCAGGTTTCCCTACAGGTGATCTAGCCGTTGGGCTCCTCTTGTTATATTTGCGAAATCATGAAAAAAAGGTCTTGGGAATTCATTATTATTTATTTAATTTTTTGGTTTTGGCTTCAATACTTGAGAAAAACTTTCCAGGATACGATATGGGAGTTCCTACAGGTTATGCGAGTGGTATTCTGAAAGTAAGTTTCATCATTTTTTTAATGAGCACATTGGTACACCGGATGAAACAAACAACCACTATAAGAATCCACACCCGTTTCTGGGTCAACGACGAAAGTAACGTCGATGGAGGAGAAATAACGCATGCGTAGAACGACTTGGAAAAGAAGATACCAGCAGACCAGCGTGCTCGAGATGTTACAGACAACGTGGTCAGCAATGGAAGTGCGTTCTATTATCTGATATGAATATGCACTTTAGACTAGTCATTCCTGAACTCCTACAGACCTTGAATGGTGAAAAAATCATGTCTCGTCAAATGGTTGGAGCTGGTGTTGCATGTTCAGTGAAGGAAGGCAGAGTGTGGAGAATGAAGATCAAAGTTCCTCCACATCCACGAATGAAAACAACACTTCAAGATTACGGGACATGGTGTTAGTGGATAGGCGTATAACGTTGTCAGATGTGACATCTATATTACATATTAGTCATGGTCAGGTCCATCCAAAACAATAATGAGGTGGAGCTGATTGTGCGACAATTCCTTGTACCTCAGAGCTCCGAGTTTTACCAGAGTGATTTCTACAAACTGACTGCACGATGCGACAAATGTCTCAATGTCAATTGTGACTATGTTGAAAAATTGCACAAGGTATATAATTTATGATGACATGGTTTGTTTTGTATGCAATAAATTTTCCTTGTGAATTTGTTTTGTATGCAATAAATTTTCCTTGTGAAAAAAATGATGAAACTTACTTTCGGAATATCCCTTGTATAGGTAGGCTTTTCAATTTGTGCCTTTATTTTATTCTTGTTTGTTTGATGAGCATCTCCACTTTTGAAGCATCTTTATTTAATATGTATTGAAATGTGAAAGAAGATTTTAGCTTTCGATGTGGTGGTACATAATTTTTGTTCTTGATGAAAACTTAAGATGTATATGTAGTCAGTTGGAAATTAACTTTTTACAAACATAATTGAAGATGGTGAAATATTTAATTAATATAAAATACTATCAAACAAACCAGAACATAATTTGATTGTTTATACATTTATGGCTGATAAGTCTAAATTATAAATCAACAATGTTGAATAGCATATAGAAAATTGCAATATATACAACGACTGATTGAATCAGTAGAATTATTAAACATCAATTGAAGTAAAAAATTCAATATGATCAGTATGATGCAAGGTATTAAATTTGTTAGGTAAAAAATAAATTTGCAGCAAGTATATATATATTGGGTTGGCAACTAAGTAATTGCGGATTTTTTTTAGAAAATCAAAGACAATTTTTTCATGGAACTAAATAACTTTATTCTGTAATGCATTGCCCATTTTGATCAATGACCTTTTGCCATCTTTTAGGCAGCATCATAATTCCACGTTCATAAAACTTCTGGTTTTTATTAGCAAAAAACTGTATCAGGTACGATTTGACATCATCATCATTATTGAAATTTTTACCATTCAAGGAGTTTTGTAAAGATCGAAACAAAAAGTAATCAGATGGTGCAAGATCAGGACTATATGGTGAATGTGGCAAAACATCCCAACCAAGCTCCAATAATTTTTGCCGAGAGACAAAAGATGTGTGTGGCCTTGCATTGTCATGATGGAATACAACACCTTTTCGATTTGTCAATTCGGGCCGCTTTTTTTCAACTGCATTGTTTAATTTCGTTAGTTGTTGAATGTAGACATCAGAATTGATCGTTCGGTTGGGTGGTAAGAGTTCAAAGTAGACAATTCCTTTGTAATCCCACCAAACTGATAACAAAACCTTCTTTTGATGAATATCAGCTTTTGATGTTGTTTGAGTGTATTCACCTGGCCTGCTCCACGATCTTTTCCGCTTGATATTGTTGTAAACAACCCATTTTTCATCACCAGTTATCAGTCGTTTTAAAAATGGATCATTTTCATTACGTTTCTTTAGCAAATCGCAGCTGTTAATGCGTTGCGTTAAATGCGTTTCTTTCAGTTCGTGAGGAACCCATATATCGAGTTTTTGAACATAGCCAAATTGTTTTAAGTGATTTTCAATGCATGTATGTGATACATGAAGCTTCTCAGCAATCTCACGTGTTGTACTGTGACGATCCGAACCGATTACTGCTTTGATTTGGACGTCATCAATTTCAACTGGACGACCAGAGCGTTTTTCATCTTTGAGTGAAAAATCACCATAACGAAATTTGGCAAACAAATTTTGACACTGCTGTTCTTTTAAGGCTTCATCACCATAAACATCACATAACTTTTTATGAGCTTGCGATGCGTTTTTCCCTTTGCGGAAATAAAAAAGCAAAATATGACGAAAATGTTCCTTTTGATTTTCCATTCTTCAACGAAGGCTAAGCAAAAACTACGCAACCGATCAAAAAACTTTTTTTACTGATTGACAGCTGAATTACCAACTATCAAATAACAAAATGTGTTTTACATTTGTACTACGTCTGCAAACCTAAAAATTCAACTGACACCATCTATGAGTGAAATCCGCAATTACTTAGTTGCCAACCCAATATATATATATATATATATTACTTCAAATTATTAACCAAAATAAGCCAATTACTCAAATTATTGAAAAGCGTTAGATTTATCAACCCATTACTATTCAACTAACATTTTTAAATAATCAAGATATATTTATTAGACTCCTGGGATCTCTCTAAAATCTCTTCAAATGATTTTAACAAAATTCAAGTCCTCCCGGCTGTTACAAACCTCGCATCACTTGTTTAAGTTATAGAAACACACACTTTCGAAGAAAAAATTAGCTTAATTTTTCCAATAAGAAATTAATTCCGATCAATGCATAGTATTTGTGTCAACTATGAAGAAAGCCTACATTCAAGTTATCTAAATTACAATAATCGTTTTTCTGTTTATATTAGAAAACAGCATCCTGTAACAATACATACATATTGAAGCAATATCTGTGTCAAATTATTGAAAGATATCAAATGAACTTTCTGGGTAAATAAAACACAATAAATGTTCACACATTTGGATTTCAAAAACCACAAAATATACTTTCAATATTCATATCTATTCACCTCAAAAAGATGAAAGAGGAGAAAGAATTAAAAAATTGTTTAATATTTTAGAAATTCTACATTAATCAATGTACATAAAGCGATGTACATCGTCCATCATGAGAGGATAATCTTTTACAAGAAGTGACATAATTCTCAATAAAGTATTCTTTGTTACCTCTCATAAATATTAAAATATATTTCTAATTAATTTTCAAAAATCACAGGTGATCTCCAGATATATATTTTTGCACCTAATAGAACAAAAAGTTTATTTAATGACAGAAACGTTTGTGTGACATTTTTCACGCTAATAACTTATCAAATGAAATAAACTTATTGATTTAGTAGAATATGTTTCAGTATTTAAAATGAAATACGTAATTAAGATATAAACAAATGAAAAATCCTGTTTAAATATCCTTTTTCGCTCATAGTATTGACATTTTTATAGATAGTTTTAAAATAATGGTTTTTTTATGACGGATGTGTGTATGAAATACACACACACGCACCCTCACATATCAATAAGAAATAACGAAAACTTAAAAAGGTTTGTATGTGTAAATGTGTATGACTATGCATATTCATTCTCTTTTTATAATTATATTAGGAAATCTAAATGAAAATGAGTGTGTTTGTGTGTGTATGTGTGTGTGTTTGTGTGTGTATGTGTGTGTGTTTGTGTGAGTATGTGTGTGTGTTTGTGTATGTGTGTGTGTTTGTGTGTGTATGTGTGTGTGTTTGAGTGTGTTTGTGTGGGTGGGTGAACATGCTTTCGAATCTCTGTTAGGAGATCTTAAACTTATACTCATTTTCTTTTTATGTCATTTAAATATATAAATGAATAAATTCCCAACCACACAATCTGTGATTACAAAGAAAGGACACAGTAAACTTGAGTGATTTATTGATCGTTTATTATCGACGATCTTAGAAGCAACACGAGAGCTATTGGCAACGGACCTTGTAATTTCGAATACTGGTCAAGTGTAGAGACGAGACTCAAAGTGATACCTCCCTCTCAAATCTCTATTGACTGCCATTAGGAGGACTTTAAGATTCGAAAGATTAAACGTTTAATAACCCCTCTACACGGCAGGTTTTTACTGGCATCAAGTTTGAGTTGGTTTTATTAATGTTGCACTAGAAGCAAAACAAAAGCTGTTGGTGGCAAACGAATTTTTATGGTTGAGTTTTGAGCCTTGATCAAGTGACGAGGATGACATCTGAGCTGGCACCTCTCAGTCCTAACTTCCACACCACGCAAAGAGAGGACTTGAGCCTCGACAGATTTAACATGCATAAACCCGGCTACACAGCAGGTCTTCACCAAAGAATTGACGAAAATATATATATATATTGAAGATGTAGGATATAACTCACATTTTGCACTCATTCGTTTTTAGAATGATGATCCAATATAAAAATGCATCATTATATTTTGAATCTATTTTTAGCATAAAAATACTAAATTTTACATTCATTATTTATATATTTGGCTATTTTGTTTAATTAGTATCTAATAAAAATTAGGATAAAACTTTGATATAATTTTTGCAATTCATTTCCACAAATTTTAAATCTTTCATTTGTGATTTCAATAATATCATTCAAAACTGCTATACTAATCGTAACATTTTAGAAATAATTACCTATTCCAAGTTTAAATGAATACTCGATATTTCCCTTTTTCCCGAAAATATTTTAAATAATTTTGATTAAAAATTACTTCAAATTGGTATAAAGATTATTATTCATACACATGTGTTAAATTTGACTATTAAAGATTCGTTTGGTTCTCAGTGGCTAGACAGAATCAGCAACTACAGTTCTTAAAATTTTGGTAAAATTATTTTTAAAAGGGCCTTTCATTGAGGCTTTTCTCTAAGACGTACTATTGTTTTTCTTCCGAAGACATTTAACAGGACAGTGAAACCACGGTTGTCAAATTATTTGAATTATATCATTCTTTGAATTGTTAAAATGATTTAAAGCGTCTCTTCAAAATTGTCACTCAACTATTCATAATTTCAAATTATCACTCAATTATGAATTTTTATTAGCTATTTTGTAACAGAAATAACTGAAACTTTTGACAAATTAAATTATTTCGTAATGAATTAAGGAAATAAACTTTATATTTGGTTAAGTAGTAATCAATGATCCCAGAAATGCTCCATTTTTTAAAGTTTTTGTTAACAAAGATTTTTTTAATGGATATTAATAGTACTATCCTCTAAAATGTCGTCATAGGAAATATTAAACAAATTACATGCTTGTCTTAAAAATAGAAATACAATACGCACGAATACAGTAATTTCTTTCCTTTACTGTGAATAAAAGAAAAATAATTTAACAATTCCTTTTAATAACATGTAATTTAATATACTTATTATTTGGTTTTTTAAATAATTGTAAAAATTCATTTCTTTTTCCTAATATTTAGCCCTTTTTTTCCAGAGATCGCTCTCCCAACATGAGCACTTCAGAAGAATATAGAGCCAAATACCCGGAATTGACGACTAAAGATCTTATTTATATCTCTTGTCAAATTGCTGCTGGAATGGATTATCTTGCCAGCCAACATTTCGTGCACAGAGATCTAGCTACCAGAAACTGCCTGGTTGGAGATCTTTTAGTTGTGAAGATAGGAGATTTTGGAATGTCTAGAGACGTTTATAGCACTGATTATTATCGCGTAAGTCACAATTTTGCCTGTTAATTTTTATAAAGCTATTTAAAACTGGCAAATATATAAAAGATTTTATATCGCTTTTCTATTCATTTTTTTCTAAGTTTAAAAAGGTAAAAGCAATTATAAACACTTATTGGATCGTATTCAATATTATAGAATTCTTTCCATAATTAGAGCATTTGTCATGAAATCACCTTTATTATTAAACCAACTAATCCATTTGATATCAGTAAAAATAGCCTTTTTTGTCAAATAACAATAGTTTTCTATATTTGTACATTTAAAAAAATGTCATTTAAAATAAGTAAAAAAACTTTCTTCATGCTTTCCATTTTTTTAAATGAAAAATTCATAAGAGTATTTATTTGATTTTAAATGTTAGTCTTATTAGTAAAGATTAAGAGAATCCTGATTTTACTAAGAGAATTTTGCTACTTTTGGGGTACATGGCTATTTTTAATATGTAAAAGGAGTTAAAAACTGAAACACCGCAACACATATAAGCATATCATACTTCATAAATCAACGACTCTGAATTTCTGAGGAGAAAAATTATTCAGGATTTAAAAATCAACTCATTAACTGAGAACAGCTCAATGAAGCACAAATGAGTTTAATAGTAAACTAAATTTGGAACTAATTAGGATAAGAAAAACTTTATTTATAACTATGATGTTCCTAAATTAGTATTGATTTAAATATCTATCTGGGCTGTATATCTCATTCTGAGCCTTCGAGTTATTTAATTCACACAACTTTCTAGTTATTTAGAATAAAAATATCCCCATTAAGTCTTCAGAAAAATTATTTGAAATACTTTACAAAAGAAAGTATTTCCAAAAGGCTATTCTACATCTCTTATCTTCCGATCTTCCTTCGATATTCATTTTTCACTATGTCCAATATCCCATAAAGCTTCCTTAATTTAACATCTAAAAATGGAATTTGAGATTAAGGCAATAATTTTTGTATGAATATTTAATTATATTTGCTTCCAATAGCAGTCAAACTTGCATTTTTTTTTCAAAACTATTTAAGGAACGGGATAACTAAGTCACATAAAGCAAAATTCTCCTTGTAGTTACTCTATTTGCACCTTCTTTCAATATTATATGTATATTTATTTTAATTGCACAAGAATTTGATTCTGTTTCAATTTCAAATACGAAGCTGTATATTGGGGAAATAAATTTTTATCCTGTAACCCTGATTAAATAAGGAAACCTGATCTCAGAATGATACATATATCTTGCTAAATATGGCATTGTCACGTAAAATAAATCAGCTTTGGATACGAAGCTTTGAAGGAATGTACGTCATTCTCAGCTCTTGCGTAGCATTTCAATTTACTTCAGTACCATCTATTATTGTTAGTGTCACATCTTAAAAGCATGATCTATATAAATGATTCATATATAATATGAGCTTCTCTTTCCAAAGGTTGGAAGACATAACATGTTGCCAATCCGATGGATGCCTCCCGAGAGTATTCTGTACAGGAAATTTACAATAGAATCCGATATTTGGAGTTTCGGTGTGGTATTGTGGGAAATTTTTTCCTTTGGCAAACAACCTTGGTATGAATTATCCAATCATGAGGTAGGTACTTCATTAATAATGCTTAATAATTTCAATACATATTAAAATAAATGCATTATACTGTTGTTTCTTATATATATATATATATATATATATATGTATGCATATGTATATAACATAGTATATAGAGTTATATATATATATATATATATATATATATATATATATATATATATATATATATATATATATATATATATATATATATATATAAATATATATGTATATATATATGTGTGTGTGTGTGCGTGTGTCAAAACAGTAACACAAACACATTTCTTTTCCTGTGCAATTAAGCTTTATTTTAATTTTTGATCTCTCAACACTTCCTTTTTCAATTGTTAATGTATTTCTTAAAAATATGGAATAATAATTAAATGATAAATTAAATGTATTACATTAAGAGAAACACACAGCTACATTAACATATGCTTTTAAAGGTACTTACATTTTGTCAAAACTTTTTGTCAAACTTGTTTTAATAGACTAATATTGACGTTTCTGGGTGTGTGTGTGTGTGTGTTTTTTTTTTTTTTTCACTTTTCTTAATATACAGTCTTGATTTTCATGATAACTTGATTATTTAAAATACTGGAAACAAAACAAATGTGTCACTTTTTAATTGATAATCAAATATTTTTTCTTAAATCATCGTCTTAAATTTCAATTATAATATAAGAAAGTATATATATATATATATAAATACGCGTCCATACGGATTCCACATGCATAAGGATGAGTAACTATTTTATTAGTATTTGACATTTAAATAATAATAGCTTTTTATGGTCTTATTACATTTATTCTTGGCATTTTAACTCATTTCACATACATTTAATATTACTAGAATTAACACAAAACACATTAAATACTAAATATCAACAAACTAATTAAAAACTGAACTTTTGTGAAAATTTATTATTGGTCAGCTTCATTATTAAATTACTGCAGTTATTAAAATGAATATAGATTTAAAAAAGCTCAAGGCATAAATATTCAAAACAACTTTATTACGAAGCAGATATAAATAAATTACATTTATAATTTGAAAAGAGTACAACTGTTTCAGAAAATGATTATTTTTCTAAGTGATAAGAATTAATTACAATTTTTAACAAGAATTATTCTAATAAAGAATTATATACTTTTCCGAAAATCCTTTTCTCCTTCATCACAAAATAATAGTAAATCTATAAGGCTCTCAAAAAATTTATACTATTTATGGAGACTACTATTTTAACATACTAATCTCATTGTAAAAATTTATTAGTAGTTTATTATGAATGGTTTCATTTATTGTTTTATTGCTTTGAGATTTTCTATTCACACACACACACAATTGAGCAAACTGGAAAAAAAAAATTTGCTTTGTAAGAAGGCTACTCTTTTTTTTTTCTTATAATCAAGAAATATAAAGAATTTTAAGAAATTACTAGTGAATTTATGATTTAAATAATATATGGATTACTATAAAGATAGATATATTTCTTTATTTAAAGATGTCAAAAGAAAAATAATCAACAAAAATTTTGATACTTTACCAACAACAAAAAAAAATTCACGCGATTACTTATTAAAATATTGAAATAAGAAAACACAAATAATAATATAATTAAATTTTCAAATTACTTGATTTTATAAGGCACAAATTAACAACATATTAAAGACGTTACTTTACCCAAATTTATTAAGAAATAATATTTGATCAATAAAAATATGGAAAACTAAAATTCACTTTTCTTATTTGAAAACTATATAGTTTCTTACTGAGGGTTTCCATTGTATAATATACTTCGATAACTTTAGTTGACCGGTTTTGTTTTTTTTTTCGTAAGAAATATTTTCAATATAAATATTTTCTTTATTATAAATGCATCAGGCAAGTAACTTTTTCTGTAATTGTTTAGCTTTCGTCTAAGCAAATAATTTGTTTTCAGGTAATACAACAAGTCACAGCACAGAAAGTGCTTCCTCGCCCACCCAACTGTCCAGAGGAAATCTATCACCTCATGCTCGCTTGCTGGAAAACTAGACCACAGGAGAGATTGATAATGAAAGAAATCTACGCACAATTACAGCTCATCACCAGCTCCAGAGATTCAGAATACTTAGAAGTGGTTGACTGACACATGCTGAAAGGTCATCTTTACAAGATGCCTACTATTAAATTCGATACAGAAAGTAACTCTGATGTTGAAAACATTAACGACTAAAAAAAGAAGTACCCATTTCATAACTGTGTATAAATACACGAAGGATTGAGTGAAAACATATGTAAGCTTTATTTATTTGAAATGTTTTGTATTCTTTTTAGTCAATTTTCTATGTCATTCACTGATTTCATTTGTCATATTTCATAGTGTTTTCTGTTTTGTTTTTTTTATGTATAAGATTTTAAATGTTAAATTGGAATTCGTAGTTTTTCTTCGAGTATAAAGAAAATGTAAAGTTTCAAAGTGCATGGAATAAATTTCTATGTAACTGTACTCCCATCAGAATCTGAGAAAAATATGAACATAATTATTCGCTGTTGTTTCAAATAAAATATGTGTGTCAGCTCTATATCGATGTAGATTTGAGTGTCCAGTGTCCATTTTTAAACATTTTGTTCTCATTTAAACTATAGAAAATATTTTGAGAGATTCATTTAACTAGAGTTAATTTATTTAACTGGTATGTATAATGTATGACTCTAGTTCAGTGTTGTTTTTTAAGCGATATGCTTTCCTCCACTGTGTGTTTTTTCGAAAATGTTGTAAATAACTTATGTTCAAAAAATAGTAGTAATTCCCTGCATTTAGAATTGCAATAAATAACAATGGATTCAAACTAAAAATAACATAATTTGTCAAAATTAAATTTCTTTTTAAAAAATATGGCTTGTGTATTTTAATAGGTCAAACACATTTCAGTTGCTGAATTTTAAAAGAAAATGCAATGTTTGTCCTTTTCACGGAAATGTAAAGAAAAAAGAAATAGTGGAAATGCATCTAATATACTAAAGCTGATTTTATAAAAACTGAATACAGGATGAGATCTTTAACATAATTTAAAAAGGGATTATTTCGGCATTTCAATGAAAGTTAAACAGGGTCTTTATAAATGCAATACAGTACCAACTTATTTTAATTTATGGAATCGTTCTTATTGGTGTAGAAACCTTTAGAGAATTTTCAGTTTCTATTGACTCCATTGTAATGGATGTTACTGTACATTAAAACACAAAAAATAATTAAACCAAAGATATCTTCAGTCTAGGATTTCCTTGATACAGAATGAATAATAGATTCTACTCACGTGAGTTTCAGGGCACACGCTCATTCTCAGTTCAAAATTTAAAACCAGAAATTCATGTAACAGAAAATAAATCATGAATACTTCAAATTATATGCATAATGATCAAAGGTTAGTGAGTAAGAAATTCTTTGGAACAAAAATTAAGTCATTTTTTTAAGAGAGGTAAAAAGAAATATGTCTAAGGTCGATTTTATATTTCCATATTTTGGCACAGTATTGTATCCCACAAGTGTTAATATGAAATACTTCAAACTGTCAATTCAACTAATAGAAAGACAACAAAGAGGATGAATAATATTGCATTCCAATTGGCTTCCTCGCCAACCAAGAAACGTCAAGGGTGTAAATTACAATTCAAAACATAATTAGATTTTCCTTTTGTAAAAGAATAATTTGAAAATAAATTTTTCATATGTCACCTCAACGTTAAAAATATGTGCCATGCATTGTAGCAATTATTGCGATGCTCCTTTAGATGAATTGTCCTGAATAAACCTTTTATATTAGATATTTTTAAAATATTTTTATTTTGATTAAATATGCACAAATATATGTATATATAGTTTCAAATGTATAGATATTGTTTGCAAATATTTGCTTTTAGTGGATTTGCAAGTAATGAAATGTTTCAAACAAAAATTTCCATCCAATAAAATATATAAATCAGTAAGCATTTCAATTTTTTTTAAACAAACCTAATCTTTAATTTGCAAATCAATTTATATACATCATATCATTACATTTTTCAAGTATATTTTTTTTTATTATGATTCAAAATGTTTTCAAATCATTAATATCACGGCTTGTATTTGTGTTACAGCTTAAAATTATGTATTACCTATACCTACCTATATATAATAATATATAATAGGTAATATATAATAGGTATATATTACTTATACCTATTATATATTACCTAACTATTTACTAGTGGTCGTGGCCACGGACTCGCGACCAGTATTCTTTCCATCAAGTCATGGGTTCAAGACCATATGCTACTGACAATCCTCCAAGTAGAAAGGCTAATGCATACATATTAAATCTGACCGAGATCTTGAGTCCTATCGTCGACATATTGTGAAACTTTTGAGAGTGAGTAACTAGATATCGTCCACGTCGCTTGACCGAAGTTCAAATTTATGAGGTCCGTTGCCAATAGCTCTAAAACTGCTTTTCAATACGACGTTAAAAAAACAATCAATCAATCATTATTATCTTTATGTATTATATTTTTAATTAACTGAAACAGTTCTTAAGTTATGTAAATAAATTTTGTCGAATAACACAAAGGTACATTATTTACAGATTGCAAGTCGAAATTAAAAAATACATATATATCGATTCCTGGAAAAAAGATCGCACTTGACGAGCTAATGTCACTTGAACATAATAAAGTGTGCACGTATGTATTTTTACGTAAATAGTTATTTATGTTACATTTATCTTTTGAAAGTTCGTTTCAATTCTTCCCTTTTTCTCAGTTCTTATTCTGAACCAACTAAGAGTCCTTTTTTTTGTAATTCGTTAGGAAAATGTCGATGTAAATTCACTTAATTAAACAAAACAAGTTGTAACATTTCTTTGTCACTCTAATGCAGATCATGAGCCTTAACTAAACAAGCTGTTCATTCAAACTACAAACGAGGTAGAGGAAACTAGATTATTTACAATTGACAATAAATTGCATTAACTCAAACCCGACTATACAAAAATGGCTTAAAGAAACTTACATTACACCGCTAAATTTATCTAAAATACACTCAAATCTAAATAGTTCTATATTAAATTCATATTCACTCTCAGTCGGCACTTGAGGGTGAAGAATTTCTCGAAAATTACTCTGTCTACTGCTTTAAATATCTTTTTGAATAAGCCAATACCTAAATAGTTCAAAAGTAATAAACAGTAAATTTGCATAAAATATTTCTTTTCTCGATAGGAAATTAGAGTTTGTCATGGATAAGAATCATTTTTAACTATACGTATTTCGATAGAGTTATTCAATGCAATCGATCACTATCAATCAGAAGAAATCACAGCTTCTTATTATTGCACTACGTCACAAGGATGATCTAGTTTTCTGAATAGAAATGTGCTGCGTATGTTTATTAATTAGAATTCGCATACTTTATGTATGAAGCAAATTTTTAAACAAAATCTTCAGCAAATTAGGATATTTTTTAAGTTAGTGGGAAGTTTTTCTAATCATTATTACGAAAATTAATAAAGTTGACAATGTTTAATCTTTCAACGATTAAGCTATGGGTAAATGAAGCTAATTTTATATAATTATATCACAGAATTAGGGAAAAAATAAAATTTTTATAAAAATCAGACGATATAGGAAAACTTTAAGAAATTAGATTTTTTCCTGAGCCTTGTTTTGTTTTTCTGAGAGTCGATTGTAGTGTTTCTAATTTTGCTTCTTTGTTCCTTCAGCATCTTCAGCTTTTTAAGTTTATTTTCAATACAATACATGATCAATGCATAAGATTGTGTGGTGTTACAGTTTTAAATGTTTACTACTTTTATTGTTTTCCAAAAGTGAAGTGCTGTTGATGCAATGATAGTTGTGTGCGTGCGTGCATAACGGGGCTCTGCTACCCTTGATACCAGACATGGTCAGAGGAATAAAAGCGATCTATGAATATTATATATGTTATATATGCAAGCGACTTAATCAACGAGCTATAATTTTTTTCTTTTTTAAAAAAACCGAATGGTATCTAACGGTAAAAGATAGAGATATATTTGATTAAAACGTGATGAAAGATATTCAGAATTAAGAGTTGTGACTTTTCTGCCAATATTCAACCATTATATCCCAATATATATATATAATTGAAGAATTCTACAATGTTTAACTATTCAATTTGTAACAAAACAATATGGTTATGTATAGAAATTGTTTGATTTGAATAAATCTTTCTTCTTTTGGGCGAAACTTTGGCCTTAGAGTTTAATCTCCTGTTCATAATTAAATCATGAATCATTCGTATGCTCGCGCAAAGAAATATTTGATGGTTGAAAAATTATAGTATATCAAATATAATACTAGTAAACTTAGACAAAAGTAAAAATAATTGAAAATAATTTAATTAGAACTTACCTAATGAAATAAATTTATTTTTACAAATGTTAAAATTCTCATAAGTTATATTTATGAACGTGGATTCTTGCAAAATATATTTTATAAATATCTAATTGACTTTTAAGTATAGGTTGATGCAGGAATTCCGTACAAAATTAAGAAAATATTGTAGGTACCTTGAAATTGAAAATGGTATTAAGAATTTATGTCAGTTCTTTTTATTTACCTTAACATATCTTATTTTCAATCACTGTTATTATATAAATTTGAAAAATTTTCAACTGTAAATCTATTAAATTTATCATTATCTAAAATAATTTACGGGTTTTTATAAGTTTGCATCAATATCTCACTTGAACATATTACAGCGGTAACGGTAACGGCTAAAATTACAAAGTACCTATTAAAAATTATTAATTTAACCTCTCATCATAATTAAAATAAAGTTAAACTATTAATTTAAGAAGTTTTCATAATTAAGAATTAGCTGTCTAAAATTAGGATCAAGGCAACAAAAGCCTGGGTATTCGACACAGTGAGGAACTGCAGAAAGAAACTTGGAGTATAAGTTGTGAAAGCTCGCATTGCCATTGGAAGCTGTAGCAGTAAGCTAAGAAGTATATATAGCAATGGGCGGAGAGATGATAAGGGGGTGGGATTTCAGTTCGAAGGCGAAACGACTTCGGGAACACTGGAGACCGCGACATACTACAGCTTTTCAAGATTAACCTCGTGATTGTGAAAGACGTTTTGCTGGAAAGACAACATACTCGTATGTACTATCACTTCTTATGCCTGCTTCTACTCCTTATCATGGCCGCGGTAGTTGAGTGGTCATGGTTCCGAACTCATGGTCAGCGTCGTTTCTGTTGAGCTGTGTGTTTGCTTCTTGATGCCACTAAATACCGCTGTGCATTGGAGCAAATCAGTCGAAGCTGAAAGTACTCACCAGGAATGCTGTGGAAATTAAAAAATTGGCGTGCCAGCTCGTGTGTTTCCCTTGTGTTGCTTAAAGGTGTGAAGTTCATAAAAAAATCAATCAATGCGCCATGTCATGCAAGGATTTTGAAGAGCAGTTTTAAAAAGGTGACTTAAGCGTTTATGTACTTAGAGAAACGTTTTATTGGAATCCAGGCTCAAACTCTACTTAAACAACAGGTTACCGAAAATACCTGAAGTAGTGCATAAAATCTTGTTAATTCTTCATTTTTTGATTGATTGTTTATTAATGAGCAATACGTGAACTAAGGCCAAGTAACTTGGACGATATCTGACCTGAACCTCCATTTTCCAAACCTCAACACCAACCTACATGATGACTTCGAGCCCCGAAAGATCCGTCTTTTGTTTCAATGTGGTAAAATTAAACGTAAGAGATAAATGAAGCTAAAATAAATAAATGTCATTATTATTACAGGAAAAGTTGTAATATGCTTGATATCTAAACTAATTATATATATCACTTTCAACGAAATTAAATATAAAGCGTTTGTTTCACAAAATAATGTTCATGAAAATAACAACACTTGAGGTTTGAAAATTTTATTAATATAATGGCTAAACATTATAATTTAAAATGTATTTTACTGTTCACTCAAAAGGATTATTAAGGTAAATGTCAATGTGAAAATTTTACACTACAACTTGTTTTGAAAAATTAATTTTAATATAATAAATGTAATTAAACTTGTTTTTAATATTTGAGTTTTTGTACATATTAAAACTAAATTATTCTAATTTCTTCTTAAAAGATATTTATTAAAGCTATTTATTTTATGGGCCATTATCTGACTAATAGCTACAGAGTTTTTAATTAAAACTGAAAATGTGAAATATTAAACTGTTTGTCAAAACTTTTAGTTATGGAATCTTATTGATGGTTTACTTTACTGCCATGGTCAAAGGGTAATGCATAGCTTTCTTTTGATGTTGTTGATCATGATAAGAAAGCCCACTTATATTTTTAAAGAAAATTCAAGTCTTACAATATTTTTTAGAAAGAAAAAACTTGTAAAACTGCTATGTTTAAGCATAATTTCCTTTTTCATACAAAACTACAATTTTAAATATTATAGAAGATTTAAATTAATTAATAATAAAAAATTTTCTAAAAAATATTTATATTCATTTAAAGAAGGAGAATTTAATAAATTATAAACTTTTTTCACTTAAATAAATGAAACATGGTATGCTGTATCTTTTTTAAATAGTTCCCTTTCTATAAATTTCATTTTGTTATTCTATTATATTTTCAAAATACATTCAAATTAGGTACATTTTTGAGAGAATTAGCATTTCTAGTAAAATTCTCTAGTTTTCTTATTCTGATAACGTACGAGCATCGAAATGCTTTTATCGTATGTTAAGATGCATCCTTTATTTAAAAATATCCTTTTGTGTTACAATAAAGTTAAATAATTTATAAAAATATCAAATATTAAATTGTGTCTTATGTTTTATTTCTATTACAAAGCTAGTCATTGTATGTATATATTTTGCATGTGTGTATATGTGTAATTAAATGTATGTAAATGTTAAACTTGAGCCTATTGGTGCTATGTTGTGGATATTTGTGTCATTTCTACATTCACTACAATTTCAGATCTTAAGAGTGATTGAGAAAAAATCTCTCAATTAAAATAATTGAGAAATATCTGTGAGGAGCGCTCTGAAAAATTCCAAAAGAGTGTCCAATTTTTTTGTCACGTTATATGAATGTAGTAAGTGATTTCTCTACACATTTGATGATGAAAATAATATGTATGCTGTATTTATTGAAAACAATAAATATTATAATATACATAAATGTTAATCCTTCTTCTCGTGATGTTATTGATTTTATATTTAAAGAATTAAATCCTATTGAAGCTGAACTAAAAGAGAAAACGCAGAAATATATTAAGTAGTTTCTGAGCTTAAAAAAATTTAATATGCTGTCGAAATATCTAAACTAGATAGAAAAAAATTCTATGAGATATTTCTTTATTCTTCCTTCAGTGGAATATTTTAATCCAAATATGCGAACACAGGTTTTTTTTGAATATTGGTTATTCTAACAACATCATCAAATCTATTTTGATTTTTATCAAAATATCGTAAATATACCCAACACCTTACATATGTACCTGCTGTTATTTATATTATTTTTATTAAGAAGAATATGAATATAAAACAGAAATTTTATTATGATGATTATGAATATAAATCAGAGAATTGACTACACATAAAATAAGTCAATTAAATATAAAATGTAATATAAATAAAACTCAATTTAAATTAAATATATTGTGTAGTTCAGTAAGAAACTAAGTATATTTGGTATATGAAATAATATTGCCACTAAATGCCTCTTTTTTTTAAAAAAAAAATGGTCTTTTTGATTTTGGCCGGTTTCAATATTTTTAAATGTTAATATGGCAAATGTATGTCAACGTGTTTAATGTTTCTTTAAAGTTAAAATTAACTCGTATTCGATTTATTCCTTATATGACAAACGTATATAATAGACTTAAGAGCTTAAAAAGCAAAATGCAGCCAGCAACATAAGAATTGTTACTGATTTGTTTTTATTTACCTAAATTCATTTGCCACTATGATTTAATAACTGATAAGCATGTACATGATCTCAACATCAGATACGTAAAATATTTCAATTTTTTCCAAGGTGTATAAGGAATTCGAATCTAGATGGAGTTCTCCATTTCACTATATATATTTCAAAGCCTTTTGATTTATTTCTTGCGACACGAATAAGCAACTATCATCATTCGAAAGCAAAATTCTATATTTCTGTTCCATCAGCAGTTATTTTTATAGTATTTCATAGAAAGGAATCCTTTCGCGATTGGATATAGAATTTCCTATTACTTTCTTATTGAAAAATTCGTATTCACAATATGCATGGTATTCCAAACAGATAAAAATTGTTCACCGGTATTTTAAATGCATATAATGGGTGATTTCTAAATTACTTTAAAGCTTCTTTTGACGCGTGATGAAAAATCAACATTTAAAATAGAATATTTTTAAATCACTCTCGAATAAATATCTTACAATATTTGTTCGGATCATATTCAATTAAACATAATGTTGAAAAAAGATTCAATTTCCTAATTATTTATAACCAAAATCAATTAGTCTTCTACGACTACGATATTGTAGCATTGGTAATCTAGTAGTCATGATTCACACTTACGGCCTGATTTCTTTCCATTTAATTTAATGGTTCGAGCCCGGATATCTCTAAGGGCTCGCCATGTAGCGGCTGAGTTGGCATAGAGCAATGTTTCTCAAACTTGTTTTTACTGCTCCTCCATAAGCCTTTTAAAAATCCTTATACATATATCCCCCCTATATATATATATATATATATATATATATATATATATATATATATATTTGTTTGTTTTTAATTTTATTAATATTAAAGATATGAAGAATGAACGAAAATGTAATTGAACAGAATATAATGTTTTTATTAATGAGTAGCACTAAGATGTGTGTGTCATTCCTGAAGATCTACGCATAGTAGTGGACTAAGTCGAGAGATACTAAGAATAAGCAAACATGTTTCAAATTTGTAATCATTAAATATTATTCAAGATTATAATCATATTTCGTAAATGAAGGACTATTTTTGAAATTTCTGATTTTATTAATGATCTTGTTATTAACCTTCTAAGGGTTATGCACGTATATTACCGTCCAGTTCGAGATCCATCAAAAAGTGTATTTCCGTATGGTTGTGAATTCGCTAAAAAGAACTGAAGAGAGAAAAGTGTATTTTCACTTCTTCATGAGGGGCCTTGAAGCTCCTTTCTCACGTATTTTGCCTAATTCCTTCCCCCAAGGGTTTAATATCATAATAGGCAATTGGGCAGGTAGAATTTGCTCTATAAACGCTGACAGGAAAATGTATGGCTCATTAGAACAGCCTTCACACAAGATTCGCTCAAAGCAACGCAACCGCTATGAACGAGTAATCGTCAAGTTTCCTCTTACAGACAAAAACAGCAATCTCAGTGGTAAAAATGTCTTCAACAAAGAATTATTGTTGACCACACGTGTCTTAAAACGGAAAGGAAAAGAGGAAGGCTGCATTTTCGAAGATGTTTGCAAAAGAAAAGAGCAACCTTCACGCGATCGGTAGTTTTTCTTAAGTAGATCATTTTAGAAATAGATTTATACAAAAAGTAAAACGCTTTGTGGGTTAAATATTTTTTCCAAGGTGAATCATTTAATGAACATAAAAACTACATTTATAAAGACTTTAGTAATAACACAAATTTTAAAACTAAAAATTGGATTAAAATGCAAGGTATTAAAGAAGAATCTACCGATTTACTAGAGAGTTTATTATTTTCTATATGGACAAATTTCGAAACAATTATGCAATTATTTCCAATTTTTATAATCATAGAATTATTCATTATCGTATCGAAAAGAATATTGTTTATTTATGAAAGGATAGGAATGACTTAGAAATAAATAAAACAATTTCTGCTTTATACAAAAAGGTTTGAAAACTAATAATATTAAATATCAACAGATTTCTATATCCTAAATATCAATGTAATTGAAACAGTCACATTTATGGAAATAATATTTATATAAAAAATAGGTAAAATATTATTAAATTCAATAAAACGGCTACCGTCAAAAATAGTGTAGATATTATTTAGGAAAAAAATAGATTTATTTTTTATATATTTGACAAAGATATATTTGCTATTCTTAGTAATGTGATTCAAGACTTATTAAATTCCATAGACATCGGTAATATAGTAAAGGTAATATTAATTATTTATAAGGATTATAATACTGATCGATTTATTTCATGGAAATTTCAATCTTCAATAAATTTAGTACTTAGAGAAAAATATAATAATTATAAAGATTAAAAAAAGAAAGAAAACTAAGTGTACTTCCCAAGCTGGACCTGCTAGTAGGAGTTCGGCAAATATCTACCTACACTATATATGATAGAGATTATTTTGCTGTATATGTGTGTACGTGTATACTGGTGTTCAAAATTAAGATAGTTTCCATATTTTGTAGAATTTCATGAAATGAATTTAACGAAATGTACAAATACAGTTTCGAAACAAAGAAGCAAATCTTTTATGTCGAATACGTAAGCGTATACGTTTATGGGTGCGGAAATAGTCAAAACACAGGATTTATAATCCTGCATGCCAAAATACGCATTTCGTTCGCTAGCGCCTTTTGCAGAATTTCTTCATTTTTTTGCAGCAAGCTATTAAATTAAAATTCAAACAGTAAAAGTGAGTAACGATCAACGTTTAGATGATGGAATGAAGTGGGAAATTGGGGGTAGGCTAGAAGCAGGCCGGTCTCAAATTCAGATTTGCAAAGAATTCGATTTAATGCCCAGCGTCACGTCCAACTTATGGAAACAGTTTAAGAATATTGGATCCATTGAGAGGAAGCCTGGGCAAGGTCGTCCAAGAGCCTTGATGGTCAGAGAATATCTCCATTTGTCCATCAAAGCGATGCGTAATAAGGAAGTTACAGCTTCTCAGGACTCTCATGAATAGTATGCGGCCACAATAACCTGAGTTTCAAGGGTGGCTGTTTCCAGTAGACTTCATGAGAGAGGGCGGTTTGCAAGCAGACCTGTTGTTTGCGTCCCGCTCAGTTCCACGAACAAGGGATTCAGCTTGAAATGGTGCAGAGATCATACAGATTGGAGAATGAATCAATGCGTGATTGTTCACTGATGAGTCCCGGTTCTGCCTAGCCAGTAATTTTCGCAGAACTTTCATATAAAGAAAACCAGGAGCCCATTACCTGCCCTCCAATGTCCAAGAAATTGACTATTACGGCAGGGGAGGCTTGATGGTCTGGACAGGCATTATTTTGGATGGCCATACACACCTCCATATCTTTGAAAGAGGCACTGCGACTCTTGAGAGCTATAGGGAGGAGGTCTTTGAGCCCTATATCCGCCTTATCAGGGGTGTAATTGGTCCTGTTTTCCTTTTAATGGATGACAACGCGAAGTCACATAGAGGAGGGCAATTGCAATTCGCAAGCCCCTTCCGAGATAAGCGGGGGAGGGGGGACCATACCTCCTATTAACCATTTTTTTTTTTTATTCTACTCTGCAAATTCTGTTTCATACCTTGCAACTCCGATGTGTGTTATGCATGATAATGCCATGTATAACTATCGTGTCACGATAACATGTGTTTACTGTAACTGTTAAATAGTTTTTTTTTTTTTTTTGAATTATATCAATCCTGTAAACACACCAAATTTCATTAAAATCTGTCCAGTAATTCTAGAGATAATCGGAAAATTCTCTTAATTTTGAACATCAGAGTGTGTGTGTGTGTGTGTGTAGAATCCTAACTACAGAAAGGAGGTACATGGCTCTTTGCTTGCTTATATCTAGGGGTTTTCTGGAGTCAGTGACATAGGAATTTTTAGAAGATGACATTTAATTAAACAATATATTATTGTACAGTATTTACAAAGTTAAAACAGAACTGTTGGTTATACATATTAAAGAGCTATCAGATCACACATCTTTCCATCTTGGCTACGCTGGTACTAGTGTGGGCCCCTTGAAATGAGGTCAGAAAGTAGAGATTAAGTTCGCGGTTCCATTTAGTGTTGAAAAGCGTTCTCAAAATGTAAACATCCTACAGCTCGGCCACTCTTGAGCGTCGATGACCTCAGCGACATCGGATGATAATCTTACAACCTTATCGAACACAAGTTTACAGCTATATAACTATAAAATATAAACATTACAAACAAAAAAAAACTTTGAAAAAAAGTAAATAGGATTTGCTATTGAGAACATAAGGTTGTCTGATTTTATCTTCCCGAGGAAGAAGTATTTCTTTAGATCAGCAGAGTGGGTAGTTACATTCGGGCCTGCGTAATCGCCTACTTTCTCTATCACATATAGATCTCTGGACTTAATTTTAGCAATTCGATATGGTCCTAAATATTTAGGTCTGAGATTGAGGCCTACACCAAATTCTCTATGTTGGACTTCTACTAGATCATCAATCTCGTACTGGGGAGCCTTTTTTCTCTTCTTTTTATATGTTCTTTGTTTCTTAGGCTTAATTTCTTGAATACTTCCTTTTGCTTCCGGGCGAATGCTTTCTTTTTGGTCTTGATAATTTTTTCCCTCATATTTGTGGAACTCGACACCCTCTTCGGTAAGTTTTAAAGAAGCTTGTTCCAAAATGTCTGTGCCAATGATAGCCTCGAAGTTTAGATGCTTAGTCGGCACAACATACCATGTTAAGGAATAACAATCTTCGTCTATGACGAGATCATGTTTAAAAGAACCTTTCGTCAACACATTCGATTTACCTATTCCGGATAGAATATTATATTTATTAGAAAACTTTTGTTGGTCGACAATCTTCGTACTTACGTTTTCACAGATGAAACTAACTGAACTACCAGTATCTATGAAAACGGAAATGGTTTTGTCACCAAGGGTAATATCTCTTACAGGTAGCCATTTTTGCCGGACAACAAAACAGGTTTGTACTCCAGAGTTCAATGGTCTCGCTTGTTCCGACTCTTTCTTGACTTCAGGACGATTGTAGCTTAAATAGTTAGATGAATGACAATTGCAACACCTTCTAGGCGTTCGTCTTTCCAAATCTTTACTCGGATGAGTCTCACAGTATCTTCTTACGGGTTTGAAATTTTCAGTTCTCCTGTGGCGATTTTCACATCTTCCGAAATTAATGAATTTATTCGGTAATCTGGCTTCTTGCTTTCGAAAAGATGGGAGAAGCATGGCTTCAATGTCCATCAGACAACTTCAAATGACTCGAGTTACTCGGCTAGATCCTCTGGAAAGTTGATACTGAGTCATTCGTCTAACTAATACTCTTTAAATTCGAAGGGAGCTCTTTTCTTCATTTGATCTGCTATTATCAGATCTCACAACTGGTCAAGGTTTTGACGTTAAGTCCCTCACTCAATCCATTAAAGAATGTTTGAATTTCTTGGTAGAAATCTCGCCATGTATTTTCAATAATTTTTAATCAATTAAATTAATCTATTTATTTTATTAAAAAACATTTAAAAGTGGTTAAGATAAATTTTAAAAAACTTAAACAGTTGTACCAATTGAAAAGGGTCGAGAGGTACTACTTGTGTGTGTGTGTGTG
>BMAW01116802.1:41672-52732 GCA_019974015.1 Nephila pilipes
TTAATGGCACTCAAATACATGCGATATATAATTTAATGAACTGCAAAGAAATTCTACATTGAGTAAGTATTTAAGTAGCTACATAAATTTAAAAATAATAATAATTCAGTTAAGGCGAAATCAGATGATGTGCATTATCATAGTCACTAATATTATTATAATCATAATTTATATATATATATATATATATATATATATATACAGTTCTTAAATCATTAATATGAAACTATAAACCTTCCCCTTAAAAGGATTTAAATACTGCTTGCACTACGGTACAAAACCAGTATATCCATTGCATTTTCAAATTTTTAATATACAATACATAATAAGAAATTGTCGATTGTGTTTTTTATTACAACATACTGTACTTTCTCTTCATAGCTGTAATTAATTAACCCATTTATTTATATTTTAAAAGATTGTATGTTATTCCTTTCCTAATTTATATAATTAAAATACAGCAATTATTTTATGTCTCGTTCTTTTCCAAGACATTTTCCAATTTTATAGAAATTATTTGAAACAACGATACTATTAAAGAATAGATTAATTAGAAAATTAGTTCATGTTAAAGTGATCAAAAAACGTTGTTTTAATCTTTATTTTAAAACTGAATTATTTTTAATTTAGGAGTATTTAAAATATGTTTCCTATTTATACATGAAAACTTCTTAGTTCAGTATAAGCATTGAATGTAACATAAATTTCTGAAATGTTGGAATACAGTAGATATTTCTATAATTTTTCCAATTTGCCATTTTAAGAGCTAATAAAAGGAATATTTTTATCTCTAAGCAAAAATAGAGTTCACTAAAATTTTCATAATCAAATGTTCATTAAATCTAAGGGTATTCAATATAATTTCGGTTTCACGTTATTAATTTTTTTTTCTAAATTACTACACAGTATTACATCCCACATGACATTATAAGCAATGAAAGATAAACAATGTTAAATATCTCAAACTAACAAATCCTATTTTAAAAATAGATAAATATGCGATAATCGTATCTCTACTTATTAACAGCAAAAGCATGTACTTGAATCAATTAATAAACACCAGTTTTTCTTTTTAGTATCAACGACTCTTCTGTGTTAATATAATTTAAAATCTGAAATATCATTTGATTTCATTAAGGGTGTTTGATCTTTGAACATACATTGATATGAAAGTAAATAAGTAAATAACATAAACATATTAAATAAATAACGTTGAAATTTCAATATAAAGAGAAATATAGTTCACACAAAAAAAATTGACGTGACCATTAGAAGTACTAAATTCTTACAAAGATTTAGTCTAAATGAACGTGCCAGACTTTTCTTCTCTTGCATACTTCATTTTATCTCAAATACCTAATAATGTAGAGCATTCTTTTGATATTAAACATTATGAACTATTTTTGTACAGTGTTGTTCCATGATAATTGTACATAAGAAGTAAGTTATGAGTTGCAGTTACGAGTGTTTAAATAGGGGCCAAATACACAATGATTCAATTTATAAAAAAAAATAATCTCCCTATGTCGTATTTTTTCCTCTTTCGAATTTTTCTACTTTTTTTTGTTCCGCAAAGAGACCAATCAAAGTGCAATCAATGTAATAGCTAAATATTTTTGAATTATATTAGACAAAACTTAATTTCCTTCTTCATTGTTATTTTACATCTTCTCAGTAAGTTTTCAATTCGACATGCACATTCTATTTACTTATAGCAAACAGATTTTAATAATTTCTACTCTCGCAGAAACCAAATTATGTGTCGAATTTTTGGTCATTCCCTTTTTTCTTCAGTGAATCACATTCTTGATATTGCGATTTTTTATTTTTCTTCCAAAAAGCAGAGTATTTTTGAATTCTTATTCGCATATACATATTTTCTTTCAAGAATCAAATTAAATAAGATATTTAAAGATTTTAACGTAATATCAGGAAAATGTCTTAAAATATGTAAAATGGTTTGTATATAAATTCTTAAATGTTTTCATTAATTTTAAAAGCTTAAAAAGGGCATGAAAAACAATTAAAAATTCTTAATCGTTCATCAATTAATAGATTTTTTAATCATGCATTCAGTACAAATCTTGATCGCGAATCGAATGGCCTATCACTTATATGTCAAATTATTTCTATCTGCTATGATTTTATATTTCATTTGTAGTATTGCAATATACTTTGAGAACTTACTTCAATATATATGCCTGAAAATGATAAATATTCAAAATAAATATTATTGTATGGTTAACTGACTTAGAAGATATATAACTTCAGATACTTTTTATGTAGGTAAGAAAAAATGCCTTTGAGTGCTTATGTAACAACAAAATTCAATCCATGATGAATGATTCATACATGGATACAACAGCACGCTGATGGAAACTATATAAGAAATGCGCACAGTCTCTATAGGTATTCATATAAGATATCATATGTGATCTATTGTAATTTTTGGAGCGACAGTAATATTTGTAATTCAAATACAATTGGTGAAGACAAGCATTGAACAAAACAACAGAAATTCCCGCTATCTTTTTAGCAATTTCTTTGTATTCATGCTTGTAATAAATGAAAAGAACAAGTTTTTTAATTATAAAATTTATGCCATTTTACTTTAAAATAAAATGATACAAAAGTGTTCAGAATTATGTAAACTTGACAAAAAAATCCTTCTCGAAAAGATATAATTAATAACTCTAGGAGAGAAAATAGTTGAACATTAAAACTTGACTTGAGTATTTTATGCTAAAATATTTGAACATAACATTTTGGGGTAAATCATATATATTTTTCAAATACAGATATTACAATATTGTCAAAAATATCACATAATATGGAAATTTCAAATAATTTATTGTTATATTTATTCTACATTTATTTTAGATACATATAAATTAAAAGCATTGATATGTACTAAACCTATTTTTTTTAAAAAAAAAAAAAAAACCTGAAACCAACATAAACAAGAGTCAAGAAATGTGTTTCGATGATTTTATAAATTCATTTAGTTTTAGATGTCAATGCAGTATACTTAACATTATGTTTTCTCAACAAATTTGAAATTCTTATACGATTGTATAATGCATTAATGATAAATATCTTGAAAAATTAATAAAAGTCTCATTGCGTAAGTATCAAGCTCTCCTTTTACTGTTACCATGGCTACCGACTATCTTCAACTTTCTTCTCTTAAAGTCATTGAGAAATTTAGAAGACAGATTTAAAAACAAGGCAGTCTTATGTATTAGAATCTGCTTTCAAATTGTACTTTTCGAAAAAAAATTCTGTTAATAAAACATTGCATTTTCTTCTTTGAAAATAGAATGTTTTATTCAGAGAACATTCCTAAATGATAATATTACAAAACTTGTCTTAATTGCTCAACAATGCTTATGCCGAAAAAAAAAAACATTCAATTTTTTCAGAGATCATGGCGATTAAATTAAGAGAATAAAATTTAACAATGTGTTTTAATCAAAAGAATTTTATTTAGCTTATTAGAATCTTCTTTAAAATTAATATAATTTTGTACAGAATGCTGTTGGAAAAACTTCAAAATAAAGACAATCACATATCGAAAATATGTAGATTTCAAGGGAATGACTACATTCTAAATTAGGAGTCAACCAATGTCTGAAATAGAAAAATCAAATGCTTCTTTTTAACAATTTAAAAATTGTTTGAGAAATACAAAAATATTTTTACTAAAAAGGGAAAAAGGAAATGTTGATGGAAGCTATGCACTTATGCAAAGGAAGTAAAACTCTTTTTCCTAAATTAGTGTCAATATTATTATTTTTCTTGTTCGATTAGGTTCCATTTCGTAGTACAGTTTCAGTACACTTATTATGTAAAAAGTTACTTTTAATTTAAAGAATTGATCTAAGTTTTTAGTAAATAAAAATAGTTCTATAAAAATAATACTGATAAGAATAATATTAAATATGGAAGTAATTTATTCTACCTAGTGAATGGCTTTTAATGTAACTATTTACTATAAAATCAAACTGCATTTTTTCATTTACAGCTCTATCATCTTATGACAAGACAGACGTACATAATTAGAACTTTTGTTTACTAAATGTAATAATAAAATTTCAAAGTTATCATTGTCTTTTTTTTTTTTCAAATGAAAGCAATTTAACTTGCTCAATTGTATTTTAAAAAAGCGTAATGAAGAGACCTGATATTTTTTTAATTCCTAAAATCTAGAAGAAAAATAAATTTCATATTTGAAAAAAACTATCTAAAAATAATATTCATTGAATATCTAACTTATTTCCTTGGCAAAGCGAGACAATTTTACAAAAAAAAGTCTTCTGAGCCCTGTGTTTAAGAATTTGTGATGATACGTGTTTATAATAGTGTAAAAATACTGATTTCGTAGAAAATGCTATCTTATATAAGTCGAAAATATCTTTAAAAATATCTTATATAAGTCGAAATTCAAAACTAATTAATATGGGGGATTTTTTGTATAATTCATTTTTAAAATACACAAACTTCTTTCTAAAAGGAAAAACTACATGCATTGATCTATTTTAAAACGCTTGTGAAATGTAACAGCATTTAAAAAAAATAAACTTAAAATATAACTTCATGTAACAGAAGCTCCAAATAGAAATAATTACTTCCTTGCACACATTCAAAAACTTTGCATCTATTATTTAGGAAAAAAAATTTCCTCAGAAATAGTTGTTTACTATTTTGTTTTAATCTCAATTTAAACTATAATTTATTAAATTATGTCAATCATTCAAAAACAATTATTTATTAAATTAAATATTTCAAATAATATATACAATATGTGGCTATTAAATAACGAAACTGCCCGGAAAAACATTTTATTTTGATGCCATATATATTTATTTATTACCACATTCACTATACACCCGCCTCTATCCTTACAACGCTCTATGAAAATCTTCTATTGTTCGAAACAGTACTGAAATTTTTTAGTCAGCTCCTTCAGGATTTGTGCCACTTTCACATTTTCAATGACTCAAATCTTGCTCCTTTTAATGCAGAATTCCCCTTAGGGAACACATAAAATCCGCATGGCGCAATATCCGAGAATTAGACGGATGGTCTTAACACTGGAATGCTGCACTTTGCTTAGAAACCTTTCGACAGGTAATGCGGAAGGACTTGTCCTTCAACAATTCGGGACTTTTTTCCTTATTCTCTAGCTGAATTCAGCTTGAACGTAAAGGTAGTAAGGTTAATAGTTCGATCTGCAGGAATCCAATGAAGGTACGCCATCCTGTGAATATCGAGAGAAAAAACAATTATCCTACCTTTGAATTTTGATTTTCTCATTCGAGCATTTTCAGCTCTTGGTGAAGATCGGCTTCACCAGTACTTAGATTGGCGCTTCGTTTCAGGATCATAAGTAAAACACCACCTTTCGTCACACTTTATTATCCTTTGAAATATTTCAAATACGTTTGGGTCATTTTCCATCGCGTGCACAGCGTCAGTACAAACATTTTTGCCAGCTTCTTGTCGTTCAAACGTGAGACTTTTTGGCACACACTTTTTGCATGTCGAAATTTTTATGTAAAATTTTCAGTACGGATTTTTTGTCTATTCCAGCAATCTACTTCTTTCGATAAATTTTAAGTTTCAGTATGGGTTTATCTAAGCTTCATATAAAATTTCACATTTCATTCATCTGTTGTTAAACTTATCATTTTTCCGGAAAAACAAAAAACAAAAAAAACTAATGCGAACGATGATTGTGTTTATATGGATTTGCTTGCAGAAGCAATTGGCACTGCATTCAAAACATTAGGTTTCATGCTAAAAATCTGGCGTTCTCTGACTTTTGGCGCAAGCGTACTTCTGTAACAGCGTGAGTCTCGTTATTTAACATCCACAACTCTTACTTCATTGTTCATATGAATTCTTCCTTAAAGCCCACAGTATCAGTTGCTAATTTTAGGTATATAGCTATGATTTATAACGCTTGTAAATTAACGTATATAAATATATTTTTCTCAATTTCATTCAAAATTGTGAAATTAATATTCTGATATTACAAATTTTTTATTTGCAAACTTAATTTACTTTTGAATATTTAACTAAGAATATACAACCTATTTTAATATATTCTGATGAAAAAATATGGATATACCTCAAATCATTTGAAAAGTAAAAGAACTCTACACACCTTTACTACGTATAACTTTTTCTTAACATAACTACGTACATTCAGAAAATCTGAAAAATTCTGATTTACTCTGGCAATTTGGTGGAATAACAAAAGCTTGTGAAACGAAATAAAGAGAAGCAGACTAAGTAAATTGGCATACATCATAAACAAAGACAAACAGGTTTCACTCTCGGGGATTCTATGTATTTGTTCTCACAATCCGTTGCGAAGATATATGATTCCCGGGAGATGAACCCGGAGAGATCGCAAATCATATGTATAGATGATCCTAATCTTCATTGTAGTAAGTCACAATTTATTTGTGAAAGTAAAGAGAGAAACAAACTCAAAATAGGAATAAACATTTTAAATGATAAAATACATATATATATATATATATATATATATATATCAATTGATATTTTTAATAATTATCAATATACTTAATAATTGAATTAAAATAGTACCTAATGTTAAAAAGAAGGTTATGTATTGAAAATTATTATATATCAAGGCTTATAATAATATTTACCCTTATGGTCTTAATACACTAGTTTTTAATAAAAATATTTTGCAAATATTTAAATAAAAGTATCACAAAGTATATGTATATAGAAATCAGTGTGTGTGTTATATGAATCTAGTATTTCTAATAAGGTTAATGGTAAATTATAATACAAAGTTAGAAATAAAATGAGAAAATGATTAGATTTGGAAGCTATTGAAGAAAAAAAAATTTACTCAAGGTGTGACAATTAAATAACCAGACTGCACATGCCTTAGAAGTTAGACTTGGTGTGGAGGAGTGGGAATAGAATGTACTTGACCTTGATGCTTCCGGTGCTTGGGGCACGTTATTCAGTTCCTCTATCTAGATCAGTTTGTTTTTCATCTTTGTTTGATTAAGACAATTTTGAGTGGAAGTGCTGCGACCATGACAAGCTCAAAAATCACGCAATGCATTGATTTAAAATAAAAAAAAAGAGCGCCAACTGAATGTTTTAAATTGTTGAAGGAGGAGTTTGGAGATAATTGCATGCCCAGTAGTCAATTATTTTAATGGCTTTAACGATTTTCGGAAGGTAGGGAGGCTGTTGAAGACGCTGAACATTCTAATTGATCTGTGACATCAATAACTGATGAAAACATTACAAAAAATTAATAAAATTATGCATAAAGACCGACGTTTGAGTGTTCGGGGGATGTCAGATATTAGAAACATAGACAAAAAGACAATAAGAAAAAATTTTACCTAGGATTTACATATGACGAAAGTTTGCACAAAACTGGTACTAAACAATCAAACACCAAGACAATGAGCCTGCGCACAATGCACTATCTGTGAAACAGTTCTAGGAGGACAAACGCATCATTGTGCTCGAGCATCCACCGTACTCGCCAAATTTCGCACCATGCGATTTCTGCCTGTTTCCAAAATCAAAATGTGCATTAAAGGAAACACATTTTCCTTCTGTAAAAGAGATGAAGGCAAAAACGGCAGACCTACTGAAGAAAGTGACACCTAATGATCTGTAGAACTACTTTGAACAGTGGAAAACTCATATGCAGCGATATATTGATAGGGAAGGGGAGTATGTTGAAAGGGACTAAAACGTATTTGTGTAATGTTTTCAATAAAGCTAACTTTTAAGGCTAGTCCGGTTATTTAATTGTCACACCTCGTATCTTAAATGATAAATTTGAAAACGACATCCATATTAAAAGTATTAAATACTTTTTGTTCAGCATGAAAGAGAGAGAAATTAAAATTCTAAAGGATTTTACTACTAATGTAAATAATATAAGAAGCATTTGTCTTCACAAGGTTAAGGATACTTATAATTATCTAACTAATAAATATAAATTGATAGTGATAATAATAATCATTAAAATATGGAATATTGTTATATTAGGCTCATGCGTAAATATTTTAATAAAATAAAATTTATTAATATTCTTGATAAGTATGAAAAGTTACTTATTGTTAATAATATTAAGATTAAAAAAGTTTTAAATTTTACAAAAATCTGGGACGTATGTTATGTATCAATAATAATTGTAAATATTTACAGAATTATAATGAATGTACTTGTAAGTATTATAAGGATTTTATTAAAGAAGAATATATACCACTATTTACGTACATGTGATTACTAGTAATGTAAGTAGTGTTAGGGATAAAAATTTAAGACGAACTATGAATAAATATAAATTAGCCTTTTCTTTAGTAAAATTATTATTGTTAAAAGTAATAATTCTTATTTTAGAATTATTACTGCAAACAACAATAATTTTATTAAGTAGAAAGTTAATGAAGATGTTGATAATTTCTTAACAAAATTAACAATTAAATATAGTTTATCTATTCAGTTTATCAAAGAATATAAATTTTATATTAATGAAGTGTTAAAAGTACTAGAATTTTAAAGTAAATGATAGCATTAATATTAGAGATTTAAAAAGTTACATTAAAAAGCTATAAAATGATTTCATTATTTGTTATATTGATAAGGTTTTATGTTGATTTGACATATAAGCATTTAATTAATAAAAATGAGAGAAATAACTAATAGAACTTAAGCTTTGCGTAAAAAGTAGATTATACATTGAATTTGAAAAAATTTCCTCATTTATTTCTAACTCCTAAATTTCACAAAGTTCCTATTAAATTTAAAACTATAACTAATGGTTCAAACATTTATATCACTATAGATGGAAAACGTTTACAAAATACTACTGATAGTTTTTGTAAGACTACTAATATTAGAAACAGTTATGTAATTACTAACTATATAAAAGATACAGAAAGTTACTTTATTTTTTGTTATGAATTTGAAGATTTGTTCAATTCCATATATTTAGATGATTTAATTAAGGTTATTTTTGCTAATTATAGTGAATAAATAATAAACAGATCGATGTATTACAAAAAAATTATATCTCTTATTAATCTTTTTCTAAAAGAAAACTATGTTTGTCATTATGGAAAACACTATAATCAAATAAAATATATACCTTAAAGAGGTCCAGTCAGTAGCAGTTCAGCTAATATTTATCATAATTTCTTGAATTTAGAGATAGCAATAATTTCAAATTATTTAGATATATTCATTATTTTATTGCTTTTCAAGTTAATTCCAATGCAGATACTGATTTATCATTCAATCCTTCATATTTAATTCAGATTAAAAGAAATGTGAATTCTCATGAAATAGATTTCCTGAAATTAATTTAAAAATTAATAATAATGGGATTATTAGTAATATTTATGACAAAAAGATAGCTACTGTTTCCACAAAAACAAAGAACTTTCTTTTAATTCAGATTGAAGCATTTTTAGAAATATTTTGTATAATTATTTACTGGGAAATATCAGATTAGTTAATTTACCTATAAATTTTCAAAATAACAAAAATTATTTCCAAAAATTCTGATTATCCTATTAATTTTTTAAAAAAGAAATTTAAAGTATAAAATTATAAATGTGACTAAAACTTATACCTATGTATTTCTTAAATATTTTTTCATTCTTTCCTTAATTTCTTATATTAATGACTAAATTTCTAAGTCTTTCGCATTGTTATTTGTTGCTATATTTTTCTATTTCTCTCTCTCATTTTTAAATTGATTTCCTGAAGATGCTGTTTTTTGGTTTGTTAACATATTTTTTTATAACGTAATTCACTAAAGTGGGATGATTCGATGAGTAATAACGTTATAAACACTCATTATTCTATTCCAATGTATGGAACAAATTATAATATTTCAACTATTCAAGTATTGAACTTTCTTTTATTGGGCTTTCTCGTGTAAGTTTTCAGTTACATAATACATTTTTTTTTTGTTTTTGGTTTTTAAGTTTAAGTTTTAGTTTGTTTAATTAACTATAATGAATGTGTGTGTGTGTGTGTGTGTGTGTGTAGTCAAATTAAGAATAAATTTCTATATTTTCGTACATATGTTCATGATAAATTGTATCAGTTTTTCAGGTTGTTAAAACAGGTATTGATTAGAGATTAAAGGATTTTGTATGTATTTCAGAATAATTTTAGATAATGTAAGCATACTGAGTTCTATTTTTGTAAAAAGAATAATACAACTTTTTTCATTCACTTCACTTTTCAAAATTATTTTTTGTACAAACTTATTACATCGATCTCTTCTGTGGATGTATTACTTACATTTTCAAAATATAGATGCTTGTTAAAGTTCTATATACATTTGAAAGGAATTAAATCACATTAAAGTTACATTTTATTGAACATTAAATTCGAGAGCAGAACAGTCTGACTAAGAGAAAGGCTGATCAGTAACCAATATGTTAAAACTTCAATTTACCCTATTCCATTAAATGGATGTGTTTAAGTAGAAGAAGGTGGATAGGAAGGTGAGAATTAAATCATTATTTAAAATCCTTAGCTACATCAAATACAATCCACAACACACACTTGCATGCACAAAACAATTCTGCATCCAAATAACAGATAAACATAAATAGTAAGCAAGTGCGCAAAAAGATGGTGACAGCAAACAAACAGTTCTCTCACACTGCTTCTTATACATTAAATTACTATGACATTTTCTGTCATTAAAATATGCACAAGTTAGTGGTGATTACAGAAGCGCCATAAGACGTAAGTGATCAACATTTCTTAGTCTGAGAATGACAAACAATAAAACTCAGATTTTTATCACCTATAGATTATAATATGTTTCATATACAATATTGTTGTTTCATTTAAATTCTGTTGCAAAATTTATCATAAATTTAAAGGTATGCATATCAAGAGTATGTATATTTATTCATCCGTTAGTTTCTTAAACACATGCGAAAGAAATTAGTTTCAATAAACAGAAAGACGCTAATATATATATATATATATATATATATATATATATATATATATAT
>BMAW01116805.1:0-25873 GCA_019974015.1 Nephila pilipes
TACATTAATCATGATCATTTCCCCTAAGTAATGATTTTAAGCACGATTAATGTATTGGAACGTGCAAGTATTTGAGGTTTGTGAAATCCAATCTCACCCATCAAACATCAAAGAAAGTCAAACTCATAATCTTGGCTCGATGCAATTTCCCTCCGTCTTTTCCAAATCTGCAATTTCTTGCTTGTCACCCTGCCATTCCAAAATGAACAGAGGCGGATAGACAACAACCGTAGGAAATAATTAATGCACGAGAAAGAGGTACGAGCGACGAGGCGCCTAGGGTGTCCTGCATTCCGCGTGTCGTTTTGAAAAATTGGGTTGCTTTTTTCGGGTCGGTAGCAAGTCTTTTCTATTTGCGTGGTGTGTCTTTTCTTGTGTGTGTTGATCTACTTTCTTTTCGTAGGACCCTATCTGTGGCCAACTTGTAGTTCTGGCTTTCGATCAGGAATGTTGATTGTGACCTTTTGTTCCCTTATCTGTGCTGCGGCACTTTATTCTTTGTCCGGCGAACCCGTCAACCTTGACTTTGACTCCGTTGCGACACAAGTCGAGAGGTTATCGCAGAATGAGATGCGATAAGTAGGTAAACAGGACCCGGGCCTTAAATACTACGATAAAGAGTGCATTGCCTTGTTGTCATCTGCCTTCAATCGAAACAGCCACAGAATTTAAATGAAATGCAGTGTGGTATGGATTAGAACGTAGGATTATTCAGTGGGAGTTATAGAGCTTATATTTTCAAGTTATTTAAATATTTATCCATCCAAAATGAACTTTTTTCTCGCTTAGAAACGTTAAAGACAGGCTACACAGTTCCAAGATCTAATTTTGTAGATAAGTTATTGTCTTAGCTTATTCACTCTAGTTGGTATAGTATTACCAGGCAATCTTTTAATGGGATATTATGGAATACAACAGTTCATGTAATAGTTAGTATGAATACAGAAGATGTTATTTCGATGTATTTTCTGGGGAACTCAATATCTTTTCTTCGTTGATTTTTAAGAAAATTTGCTGAGGCCTAATGTTTTAAAGGAAATAATATCACATTTTTTAAATGCCATTCCTTATTAACAATATTTAATCCATTTCTTTATATTAATTCGATGTTGAAGTATTATCATAAGTGCGTCAAGGCATTTTTTTTTTTTTTTTTTTAGAGATTCGTGTTTTATATATTCTCTGTTCAAATAGGCATCCATTTTCTTGTGATTGTTATTCGAAGTTTTAAAATTGCCAACGTAAAAGTATGAATTAATGATATCAGCGTACCAATCCCAAACGTTGAAAAAGTCTTTAAAAACTGTTAACAGTACGGAAAAGAAAGTATTTACTACTTTCTCCAGAAACCGTTTTTAAAACACTTTCTAGTAATATTTTTGATGATAATATTTGTAATATATTATAATTTGTCTTGTAGATTCATATTTTTTGAGATACCCATAAGTTGAACGCTATTTCCATTTATTGGTATCTAAATACATCATTTTCAATATATCCCCCCTTTCTATAGCCAACTTTTCAAAAGAACCTTCAATATTCCTTTAAACGAACTTCGAAAATACATTGGTTACTAAAATGCTCATATTTAGTTCGAACGATCATGCTTTTTAAGAGCTGTAGGTCTATATATATGTAAAAAAAAAAAAAGAAAGAAAATCATACACATTGAGTATATAATGTTTTTGAGTTGTAAAAAGTCTTTTTCTCAGGAATTTTTATGAAAAACTAGCGTTAAATAATAAAAAAGTAATAAAGGCCTTTCAGAACCAATTGAGGAATAAAATCTTTCTAGCACGTGTTCTCTTCATTGTTTGAGCAGGTGTAAACCGATATAAAAAACTCTTTTTCTTAAAACAAAAGGGAGGAAAAAATTACTTTTTTTTATTTTCGTTCCTTTTTTTTTTACTTTGCAATAAAGGCTTGTCTGCTCTTTTGAAGCTTCTGTTTTTTGTTTTCATTTTTTTTTAAATGATCATGGTATCAATAGCGCAACAATAATACAAATGAATTTCATACAATAAATAAGAGATATAATGCACAAATTTAAAATATAGAGCCGTAATTAGAGGGGGGAGGGAGGCAAGAGGGGCATCTGTCACCGGGAGCAGCATCTACAGAGTTCCAAACTAATGTCACGAAATTTTAGAATGAAATGTTTTCCATTCTTAAATACATTAAAAAGTAAATTAAAACCATTCACGTACTCAGTCCATTCGCATGCTCAGGTTTAACGACTGTTTGAACCTCCGTCAGTAAATTAAAATCTTGTCTTGTTTTAGCTAAGATCATCCATGGAACAGGAAAGATTGTCAGCCTCGCCTTCTCTAAGTGAGGAGGGGGGGAGGATACTCACTTATGTACATTTTGATGCACTGCATCGACAAAGGCTAGGAAAATTTCCCTTTGATGTTAATAATTACAATTAAAGTATTATACAAGGGATGTTCCGAAAGTAAGATTCTTTTCTTTTTTTTAACGCGAAAGCTTTATTGCCAAATAAATCATGTCATCATGAACTATACACCTTAAGCTTCCGGCGTTGGATGTTTTCTCCGAGGCATCGGGGGATATTATTCTACCCCGTGGAGGGGGATAGAGTTGTTGGCGACCTTGAGTGCCGCTGCTGTTTTGATCCATGGTCCAGTGTGTCTTGACCGGTCGCTTTTTTTTTTTGCTGTGCCTCTGCCAACTAGTCTGAAAAGAGTCTCATCTGGCTAGTTAGCAAGGCATTTTAACTTCTAGCGTTGTTGTAGAAGAGAATCGTTGCATACTCCCCCTCCAGTATCATTGTGATGATGATACGAAGAGAAACGTTGATATTTTGTACAGAAGGGTACTTTTTTTTAAAAAAAAATTCATCCATTACTGCAATTGATATACATCCCCTCCCTGCTGAATTGAGTTTTTGCTCGCGACAGTTTCCATTCGAGTCATCGGCTGTCTCGTATTGAGTGGCGGATGTCGTCGACATGTGGCCAAAATATCATTAGTCGTGATTTATGTGTACAGAGGCAAGTGTTTCTGAGTCGGGGGCATATGCAATCTGTAGGGATAGGCTATGCTGCCATCTAGTGTTCAAGTCCTGAGTCACCACTTCGGCGTTTGGACGAAACATTGGGGGATGTTATTCTACCCCCGTGCTCTGTGAAGGGAGAGAGAGTAATTTGGCGAGAGCTCTAAAGAGGCATGATTCGAATTGGCATCCTTAATGCTGCTGCTGTTTCAAATCCTGGTCCAGTGTGTCCGAAGGAAAGTTGACCGGTCGCTTTTTTGCTGTGCCTCTATCAACTAGGCTGTAAAAACGTCTCATCTGGCTAATTAGCAAGACATTTTAACTTATAGCGTTGTTGTAGAAGAGAGTCGTAGCAAACAATTTTTCGATATAGTCACCATCGACACTGAGACATTTGTGCAATCAGTTTGAAGAAACTACTCTTGTAAAACTCGGTGCCTTGAGACGAAAGGAATTGTCGCACAGCCTGCTATCCCTCACCATTGTTTTGGATGGACCTGAGCACAACCAATGCGCAATGTGGACGCCCCGTCCGACACCGTTATGCGCCTGTGTGCTAACACCATGTCCTGTACCCAGCAGTGCTGTTTTCTTTCGCGGATGTAGAGGGACGGCCACTTTGAACTTCATCCTCCACACTCTGCCTTTCTGAACTGAACATGCAACATCAGCGTCCAACTATTTGGCGAGACATGACTTATTCATCATACACGATCTGTAGGTGTCTTTGGATGACTAGTCCCACCTTGCCCATTCATACAGGATAACAGCACGTACTTCCACTGCCGACCACGTTATCATTCACGTCTCGGGCACGCTGGTCTGTTGCTACTCTCTATTCTTTGTGGCTCAGTGCATGCGCTATTGCTCTTCTACTGAACCTACTTCCGTTGTTGAACCAGCAACAGATGTGGATTCTTATGTCGATTGTTTGTTTCATATGCATTGCACGTGCTCTTTCAAAAAATAACGAAACGTTTTTTCGGAACATCCCTTGAATATCAAATTTTATTGGTTCTTTTTTTTTTAACTTCTTACTAACTTCAATTTTAAGTTATCATATAATATCCATTGTAATGCTTCAAGTTTTTGCAAAGTTATATTTTAATAGTATTTTAGAATAATTATTACTTTAAGCAACCATTGTCATCAAAATTATTGTACTTCATTCTTTGTATAAATTTAGCAGCAACTTAAATACATACGCATAAAAGGGCTTTAAAAATTAAAATAAAAATGTATGCATATTTAGTTTCATTTGGTATTCATAACACTAAAACTCTATTTCAATTCGCAACAGACTGAAGGGCTTTAAATTCTCTCTTCTATTATTTTCTTTTATCACCTTTATTTAATAATAAAGGAAATTAAACATTACGTCCTAATGAAAACAATTCTTAATTAATTAAAATAATTTTTTCAGGATGATTTTGTATTCGTAAATGAATTGCATTCATGCAAAAATAAAAATAATCGAAAAAAAAAGCTTACATAAATATCGTAACAGTGGCACAATAGTTTATTGGGAACAAAAGAGATATATCCAAAGAAAGAAATGTAACGAAATTGTACCTTATCATTTGAGATACAAGAGAAGTATTTTGCCAGATGACATTTTTATCTACTGTATTTCCAAGAATATCCTCCTTGATAGTCGCGAATAATTTATACGATTGCGATTACAGTTATTCTCAGCGTTCTGCTTGTCAGAATTGATTGTTGCCATTGTGCACATCTGTAATAAATAACTCGAATATAAAGAATACTGTTTGCTTGGGATGTGAAAGAAGATTTTTTTTGCCGGTAAATTATTAATGGGACAACTTTATTTCAGTCTATTATAAAACTAAAATAGAACACAATGAAAGTAAACAAAAGGTTTTATAATCAAATGATTCACTTGTGATTTCCCATGCACAATGAAAATATAAATTGTGTGATCGCTGAAATCTTTTGTTTAACTCAAATAACTTTAAAAATTCAAAATTCATAGCTGTTTTATAAATATTTCGAAAGCTAATTGGCATTAGGAAAGTTAATTTTTTAAAATGTATTAAAAGTTAGACATATTTGCTGTGTTATGACAAATATCTGTAGCACATGTTTTTTAAACAACCGATGTTCGTAATTAAAGAGAAATTTTTGTTTCATACCTTTAAAATGTAAATCCATATCGATGGAAACGAAAGATCTATGATGTAGTGTGTAATACCACATTTGTTATCGAATTCTAATAAACAACAAAAATAATAGTAGTAGTAACAATTATCGTTTCTTACATAATGTTGTAATTAAAAATTCATTTATTAATTAAATTTTGAGTAATAATATTTTGATGGTCTTCTCTTAACCTAAAACTGTTTGATGGTCTTTTTTTCAATATTACATTTCTGAGTCGCATCACATTTTGAAATGATTCTTTGACTTGAATAACTTTAACAGCGGAAAATTGTAAAAATGAGTTAATGCCTTATCAGTATTAATGATCAAACTTACGATTATTATAATAACATTTCATAATTATTATGTAATTTTTATTGCATAATATCTATGAAATAAATCTAACAAAATGAGACCATGTTAACCTGAATTTTTGCTACCTGTTAATTGTTTTTTTTTACATTCGATTTCCATTAATCAGCTCCAAATGGTTCATTTAACGCCTAATTATCGATGTATAAAAATACGATTTCCGTTTATTTTTAACAATTCATTATTTATTCAAAATGAAAACAGTGTTGGGAGAATAAATAACCAATGCACAGGAACTAAATCGAGTTTTGCCCCCAAGTTATTAACGAAACGTGTTTTTGCTAACGATAGATTTCCAGCAGATTCACCCACTCAACTCAGTGTATGAATCACATGAGAATTATCGTCTGCGGTAAAAAAAACTAGCTTCGATGACGATATCTTGCCTAAAATATAACATCATATATTAAATTGTTCACTGCAACCGCCACACCCAAATGTGCCCTAGATAGAAGAAAGTAGATTATTGTAACTATACTTCTATAACTGGGCCCATTCCAGATATAGATTAAGCGCGCTCATCTCTAGTTATGCAGAAGGAGACCAACTGTAGGAATTGCTGATACACTTGCCAAAAGGCTAGAAAATATAATTTATTTTCGAGTTTGTGTCGCTGGTAAACTAAACTGTGGAATGAAAAGTGGGCCAGGCGGGATAAATATGGAAGAAAAAAAAAATTTGCATTTGAGTTATTTTTTATACAATATTTTTAACTTTCTTTCTTTTTCTTTCTAAGATCGGAAAAGATTGACTGAACGTATGTTGCCTTAAAGGGAAGAATTGCCAATAGACATTTTATTTTGTTGGTTTCATAAGACTAAAATAACTATATAATCTATTTATATATAACTATATAGTCTATATATAATAATCTAATAACTATATAATCTATTTATACACGTTGCATTACAAAAAGTTTGAAATTTTTTTGAATTTTTCACAAAGCCACACATAACTAATGGATACTTATTGAATAAAAACTACACTTTCATCAAAAAATTACGCTTATCTATAATATAAACTGAATTTTATAGAAAAATTTATTCTCAGAACTTCAGAAAAAAAATAACGCTTTTCAGGGAAAAATAAAGCTTTGAGTGGAAAAGCATACATATACTTTATTTTTAAGTATCTATAAGATTTTTTCTCCTGTTATAAAATGGAAGAAAGTTAAACAGAAATATGAATCAAATTTTCTTAACAAAAGCAATGAATAATAATAAATATTATTTTTGAAATCTTTCGGGCAGTTGAAGTACTATAAAATTTTCATTTTCGAATATTTTATCTTTGAGCCTGTTTTAATTTTTGTTCAATCCATTTGGCTTCAGTTCAATACCAATGGAACCTGGTTCCTTTAATTGTGACGGCCCAATTGGCCAATTTCCACGAAAGAAATTAAACTCAAATGACTTCATTAAAATAGTTTATTCCCGAGATTGACTTAAAAAGAAAGAGATTGAGAAGTTTAGATTAAAAAATAATTGGTTCCTAGATTAAACATAGATAGAAAATTTTTATAACGAATTCTTAAAGTTGAGAACACAGAACAATGAATTTTTCATTAAAATATTAATTGGAGATTTTTTTATTGTGTATGCACAGAATAAACTCAAAATAAAAGTAATTTGTTTTGATGATTAAGTTAATGTAACAAATATCTTGTCTCTATTTTATTCCATTTTAAAGTTAGTTTCCCTGATTAACAATAAGAAAAAAATTGCGGCCTACTTTGTACTTTTAAATTTAAAATATAATTCTTTAAGCTTATATATATACAGTAAACTTTTGATCGTATTTATTACCATATTTTATGTTAAATAATATTTCATATTTCTTTTTTTAAACAATTAAAATAATTTATAGATTTATCCATACTTTTAGATGAAACCTTTTCTTTTGTGAGCGTAATTTTGATACTTAAATTAAATTTTATTAGTTAATATGATTATATTTCATCTATTGAATGAAACCTTAAGTAATTGCATCTATCGTTTAGCCATTATTTCTATTGTTATTAATTACGTTTTTTTAATACAGTTTCGATAAGATTTTAAGTAAAAAGTAAAATGAAAGAATAAAATTTCGAGAATATCTAAATTTATTTTATATTATAGCGGGTAGTAAAATATTTATAACAGTTAAAATATCACAGGTAATTAAATGCAATTTAATTGCTTGTATTCAATTGTTGAATAATTTAATTTATTTTAATAATATGCATAATTTGACTGATTTCTTAATTTATATTGAATTTACTTTTATTATACTGACTTAGATTTAACACTAACAAAGGAAAAATGTCTTTGATACAATTATTATTAACATAATATAATTATAATTATATGTAATGTAATATATTATATAATTAAAATTGTGTGAAATTTAAAATACATTTACACACACACATCTTAATTTTATAGAAGATCCTTATACATTAAAACCCACTGCTTTGTTTAAGGCTCGCGTATGCCGGCTATTTTGATTTAGTGAACATAATGTTAATCCTATGGAATTTCTACGACCGACCTTAAATCTATACTGAGTATTTCATTTATTTGAATGACGGAAAAAAAAAAAAACACTCGAAAGAGCAAAAATTACTGAAGGTTTCTGCGGGGAGAATCGCATTTCCCTTCCGATTTTTAAAAATAATTTTCCAACTATTTTAATTCGTTTGTGGATGTTCTGGTCTAAAAAATAATTCTAAAATGTTTTCAAAAATTGGTGAAAAAATTTGAATCCGTTGAAACCTTCATTATTTTTTGCTCTTTCGGGTGCACTTGTTTGAATTCAAATAGATGAAACAGTAGATTTGAGGCCGGTAATAGAAATTACATAGGATTAACATTATGTTCACAAACTTAAAATGGTCGATACAGGGTAGCCTCCAGAAATTCATTTTATTCATAAAAGAAGGTTCGAGTACAGCCGCGATCGTCTTTTTTTCGACAATAAGATTTATCTTTATTTAATCTAAATCCAAATATCTCCTATATTCGGAATTCTTCTTTTGTGTTTTTTAGTTTGAATATTCAATCAATATTTTTTATATTAGAGATTTGTTAGTTTCATTTTTTCTTATATTGCTACTATTTCTTCTAAAATATATTTTCTTCTATAGTATTTTTAATCGTAAATTTTATCTTTTAATTTGATTTTTACTTAATCACCAAAATTTCGAGAATAAATTTGATTTAAAAGTCGACTTCGAGTTCTTAGTAAATTAAAAGTTTCTTCAATTTTAGAAGGAAAGGAATATTTTGGGGATTTAAGATAAACTTATTTTTGGAACCTATTAACAGAGTACTACTTATGAAATAATGCACTAAAACTATTTTAATTGCCCTCCTATTGTTCACAAAGCAGGCATCTTTATCGTCTGTAAGTAAGATTCATATTCGATTTATTCATTATAATGTTGATATCCTATGTACAAGAATGTTTTATTTTATTCTCTTTTTACCCTATTTTCCCAATATCCTGGGTCAGCTCTGGTTCCAATTAACGACTTAACAAAGTTTTAAAAATGCATATAACATATGCTGTATACCAAACATAAAGAAAATGTCCCACTTATGATAGTATAATAGTCACCTTGGTAGCTTAGTGGTCATAATCTCGAACTCGCGACCTGTGTTGGTTCCGTCGAATCGTGGGTTCGAATCCTGATCCCACTAAAGACCCGCGTGTAGCGGATCTGAAGCATGTTAAATTCGTCGTGGCTTAAAGTTCTTCCGTTGGTATGGGAGGAAATTTGAAGAGGAAGATGCCACTTCAAGTGCCGTCCTCGTCACTTGACTGAAGTACAAAATTACGAGGTCCATCACCAATAGCCCTCGTGTTGCTTATGATTGTGATTTTAATTAACAAGCAGTTAATATAATATGATACAATAGTAAATGCAATTTCCTTCTGTTGTATTAAATATTAAATTAGAATTAAGTGAATATTTTGTTATATAGAATTTATTTTATTTCCTCTTCTTTCAAAAGAACTACGAAAAGCTCTCTGAGGGAAATTATGAGATGCGATCGTTTATTACGTCGCACTGAGAACCAACACTAAGGCCACTGGCAACGGACCTCGTAATTTTAAGTCTCGGTCAAGTGACGAGGACGACACCTGAACTGGCACCTCCCTTTTCACACTTCCCCTTTTGACAACGGGTTGCTTAGGACCTCAACAAATTTAACCGGCATCAGCTCCGCTACACGGCCGGTCTTTAGTACTATCAGGACTCGAATCCACGACTCAACGTAACGCTAGCCACTTGTCTGCAACCAAGACCACTAGGCAACCGCGGTAACGAGATAAACTATGAGAAAAACCAAAGTTATTCACTTTTAATTAAATTTTAAATACAATTTTTTAAAATAAATTGATAGCCGGATTTACTATGCTTCTACATTTACAAAAGAAAGAAATGTGTGCGAATAAATTGATGTTACTCATTCATTTTCGAATATCAACCATCCGAAAAAAACGGGCGTCTTTTAAAGCTTCTGTGTTGCGTTTAATGTAAACAAATAATATTCACAATACAATTTGATACGCTGCATCTTCCGAATTTCAAAAACTTGGAACAAAAATAAGAGTTCTGCACACAAATAATCTATTCATAAACTTCCTAAAAGTATCCTTCATACTTAATTGCTATTTTCAGCTGCCTTGACGAGAGGACAATACGAAATATTTCAAGCTTGGCGGGAACGCTATTTCACACACGCCAATTACGTAAATATTTCTATACATTCCTTTCTTTTCTTTATTTTTTTGAAATTCTTTTACGTAACAGTTAATATATGTGTTAAATGAAGTTTGAATAAGGTGACTTTGGGCGGCGAAGGAAATTATACTGAGTTGAATAGTATCTCGTTTCCTTTATATAAAACTCGCGCCTTATAATTCGCGCCTATATATTCATTTTACTGAAAAAAAAAAAAAATCCATACCTTGACTTAGTTGAGTTTATTTTATAACACATATTCTGTGTCAATTTTACTTTTGGTTAAAAGAATCTGTTTATAAAAACTAAACTTTACGACAAAACATACGGTGCTTCCTTTTCGTTTAACTCTGGATCAAACATGTCAAACTCGTAAATCTATCAAATAAAACTTTTAGTTAAGTGGGCGACAACAAATGAAATTAAATTGTAGAAACGTAGGTTTATTTCGAAGAGAGCTACGACAAAATTAATGATTTTCTTCTTGACATTTGACATCTCTTTGCTACTACTTTTCCTACTTAGGGTGAATCCATCGCAATGAGTATTTTCAAAACTGATATAAGATAGACTTTCCATATGTCTGGGATTAGACCGGATAGTCCTGGTTTTTAGTGCTGGCCCGGGTAATATCGGGTTGCAAAAATGTCCGGGGTTTGAAGGATAGTATTTTTTTAATTGAAACTTAATTTTTCGTATTGCCAAATTTCATAAATGGTTGAGTTTGAGATGTGTGATTTTCTCGGACATCTGTTCTGGTTGAGAGAGTTTTGTCAATTATGGGAAACGTTTGGCTCGCAGAAAGGTATAGAGTTTCATTATCTACTGTGAAACATTTGCTAAATATTAAAACTAATTCAGAACTTCCTCGATGTGAATTTTGTGATGTAATTAAAACAAACTGTTGAGTACACATTGTCTTCTCGTTGTTTAAATTCTTTGTGTGTGTGTAATCCACTGAAAGGTGCAACTCTACCTGCGTTTCATGTGGTTCCATATTCAAGTCACACAATGCACTTAAATAAAGTGAGCGACTATTCTCATTTGAAGTGGCTTAAAGATATAATATAATAATACAGTGAGACAAATTGAATTTACATGTAGTTACATATAGATAATTAATTTGCATTCTAATTGCGACAAGACCAAAAAACGTCTGTGTTCCCGGAAAGCTTTCTGCTCTAGTTATCGCTTTGCATACAAGATGTGGCTATTAGTAACGAGACTGACACTGTAAAACGCTTTATTTTGATGTCAAATGTATTTGCTTATAATCATCTTTAATGTACATTCCTCCTCTATCCCTACAAAGCTCTATGCGAATCTTCTGTTGTTCGAAACAGTGCCGCAAGACTTCTGTCAGCTCCTTTAGGAAGTGCGCCGCTTTCTCTTTCACCGTTTCAGCGGACTCAAATCTTGTTTCTTTTGAATACAGATTTCACCTTAGGAAACAGATAGAAGTAGCATGGCTCAAGATCCGGTGAATACTGGGAATGATCCAACACTGGGATGCTGTACTTGACCTAGTAACAGACAATGTGGAATGAACCGGCGCATTGGCTTAGTGGTAACATTTGCCGTACGGATTCTATTTCGATTCCTACAGTATCAGCAATCGCACGAATACTTGACCGATAGTCAGATCGAACAAAATTACCGATTTTTTCGATATTGTCATCCGTTTTTGATGTGGAAGGATGACTCGGGCATGAATCATCTTCAACGTCTTCTCGGCCACCTTCAAAACGCTTAAACAATTCAGATACACGTGTGCGCGTTGAATCTTCATTACCATACACTTCTTTCAATAAATTATAAGTTTCAGAAGAGTTTTTTTCCAAGTTTCTTGTGAATTTCACAACAATTCGTTGCTCACTTATCATTTTTTCAGCGAAACAAAAGAATTCTTATGCGAATGAAGGGCTTCGAGTATATGGATTTGCTTACAGAAGAGAGAGGCACTGCATTCGAAAGAGAAGGCTTCACGCTAAACAGCTGTAGGTTGCTGGCGTTTGGCGCAAGCGTACTCCTGTAGAAGTGTCAATCTCGTTATTAGCCACACCTTTTATGTGTCAAAAGAGATTACGAAATATTACTCTCGCCACGGCCGCCACTTTGGTGTTATCCTCACTCTGTTGGCGTGATGATGTGGGCTTTTGGGAGCTGTACGAGACACAAACAAACCATTTCTGAAAAGAGTCATGTCTAGTGATAAATAGAACTCAATAAATAAAGAATAATGTTTCAGTAAACTGTTAACACTTTTAAATAATTTCAAAAAAAAAAAAAAATGCCCTGGGTTGGACTAAAGAAATATGTTAAACCCACCTAAGATGAATGTCAGCTATTCTGGATTTAAAATGTGTGAAACGTTTTTCCTTTCATAAGTATTACTACTGCTCACCCCTTCTAATATCTTAATATGAAAATATGAAATTTTTGAGTACTTTTACAACAAGTGAACAAATATTTGTAAAATTCAAATATATCAACTTCCCATAATTTTGCCTTCAGATTCGAATCGGCCATTTGATAATGTTGTCCAATTTCAGTAATAAAAATATTTTGGAGTTTTTTTTCAATTTTTCACTTCCATACCTCAGTTAAATCTTGTTTGGCGCAGCATAGCCACATCTGGCTTCAATAACCTTCACTTTCACTCACTCACTCAGTAATTATAAATATCGAAAATTTTAAAATTAAATAATGAAATTGTTATTGAAATGTTTTTATGTCCCTTGTATTGGTTGGGCTTCGTGAGCCCCGTGGGTCACGTACTTGGTCTTGGTGTTGTTCCTCGTTTATCTGATACTTTCTTTCATGCTTTCATGTACTGCGGGTGGAATAAAATGAGCGAGTATTTTCCAAAACAATACACTTAGAAAGCCTTTTGTAGTTTTACGAACAAATATATACACTCATAAACAATGAAAATTGCACTTAGAAGGAATAGTCCTACTAAACTGATATTTGAAAGTAAGTTAGTATTCATGAACAACGACTAAAAATTGCGCGTAGGTATGACAAAATTTATTGGTCAAAAGTACAAAATCATCGTAGTTCTCAACAAGATGCTGGGCCGCCATTATTTCTAATGCATTCTGCACCACGTCGTAATATAGAGTCCCAAACGCTCTTAACGGTGTCTTGACTCAACTCATCCCATGCAGATGGAACTTCGGCTCGTAGATGTTGCAAATGTTGTGGTAGCGGAAGAGTCGTAACATTTAACGGCCTGTAGCATCCCATAAGTTTTCTACCGGTGGCAAATCTGGCGATGTTGCTGGCCATGGCATAATGTTTATGACAGCGAGGAAAGCTCTTGAAATGGCAACGGCATGAACTCGAGCGTTGCCTTGTTCAAATAGAGAACTGGTGTGGGGAAAACATAAAAAAGAATGTATACAGGTCGAAAGACATCACTAATGTACCTTTGGGCCTTGAAAGTGGTTCTAATGAAGACCAACAATGATCGGGCATCTCACGAAATCACACCCCATACCGATGCACCCTACTGTCTGGATGTGTGACAACAAATCATTCATCGTGACACTGACCATGCCCTCATCAAGGCAAAAGCGAGACTCATCGCTAAAGAAGGCCCACTCCCATTAACGTCGCACTGGGATGTAACAAGAGAGCTACTGGCGATGCACCTCGTAATTTTTATTTTCGGTCAAGTGACGAGGACGACACCCAAATTGGTACCTACAGACTTCCACACCACGCCAACGTGAAGGCTTATGTTCTCTTCAAATTTAACGTGTATCAGCCCGCTATACGCCAAGTTTTTTTGTGGCTTCAGGGCTCGAACCTACGACACGACCAAAGCAACTCAGGCTGCAGGTTCGTGACCATGACCACTAGGATACCGCTGCCGCATACCATAAAACAGGGGTGGCGAACCTTTATGTATCAACGTGCCATTTTTTCTAAAAAAAAATGTTTAATGAGGTCATAGACGTGCCGTCAAATAATTTTGACTTCGTGATTATTGGGAAAATAATAAATACTAAATACTTTCAACTCAAAACTCTTCATTTATTAAAAAAAAAAAAAAACATTTTGCAATATCTCAATTATACGCGTAATTCAAATTAGAATAACATTAGTGTGACTTCTGTTGTTTCAGATTAGATGACAAATAACTTGTATTAGGGTTGTAAGATGTTACTTTTAGCAGAATGCATGCTGAACTGGAGTCATCTATCAAACGGTTTCTTAGCGAGTAGTTAATGCTATTCATCTCTGAAAATAATGACTCGCAGGCATAGGTAGATGAAAATATGGTTAAAATAGAACGAGCCAGCTTCTTCAAACAGTTAAATGTGTCTGGCAACGAATTCCACGTTTCCAAAATTTTGTTATTGGCATTTTTACTTATATTGCTTGTCATTCTTTCTGTTTCAATTAATTCCAAATATTTCTTTGTTTGAATAAATTTTTGAATCCATATTGAACTAGACTGGAAATCAATCAGCTGTATTTCAAATTCTTCAATTTCCAACCAATCGAATTGGGACAAGTTCAACTTATCAAATGAAATCACATCAGGGTAACTTGAGTGTTTCCCATTATTCTTTGAACTGAGAAAATCTCGCTGAAAATTCATTGATTGAAGAGTCAATGATGGAAATAAATTCTTCAGTGACTGTTCCTTCGCCTGGTTTCTCATGTATATCTAAATCGTTGATATTTATTTTCAAGTTTGGAAAATACTTGTAGTTTCTTGTAATAATATCGTTCTGTGTATGTGTGAAAACATGCAGTTTAGCGTCAAAAGCGCGAATGAGATCTATCATGACGATAATTGTTTTATTTGTGCCTTGAAGCTTCATGTTCAATCCATCGAAACGTTGGCATATGTCTGTAAGAAGCATCAATTTTGAAAGCCACGTAACATCCAACAACTGGAGATATTGCTCAATTTCCCCTCATTTTGCAGAAACAGTCTGATTTCTTCCAAGCAACCAACAAATCTTTGAAATACGTTCCCTCGGCTCAACCAGCGAACATTATCATACATTACACCATTATGCACCGAAGTGACTTCTTTTAACATAGCATCAAACTTTCGCTTATTTAAAGCCTGCGACGAAATGAGATCGACTATTTTTGTGACTATCGCCATTACATTATCAAGAGATGTTAAACCACTCTTAGCATACAAGGTTTGTTGGTGAATGATGCAGAGGAATTCCAGAATCGAATGTCCTACATTTATTTGAAATAAACTTATGAAACCATTCTTTTGCCCTCCATACATCGAGCACCATCAGTTGTTACTGAAACAAATTTTTTCCAATCAATGTCTTTCTCAGCAAGTGAATTACTAACAGCCATACAAATATCTACTATCCCTACCTTTGTAGTTGATAGCAACGATGTTATGGCAATTAATTCTTCATTAATGACGTTTTTTACACAATATCGAGCAAAAACAGCTCAACGTGCAGATTTAATGACGTCAGTGCTTTCTTCAAGACATAGCGATATAAAAGGAGCGGAGTTAGTGTCATTTTTTTTTGTTGATCTGCTACATTTCCGGCCAGTTTTAAGATTCTTTCTTTTGTTGTATTTCTAAATAAAGGAGTATCTTTGATGCGCTGAATTATCTTATCTTTATTATCGAAATCATCAAAAAGTGAAGGCGCGCATGCTAACCAGGCTTCCTTCAAAAACTCTCCCCGTTTACTATTCCGAACAATTATATTTGTAGCCGAATAACTTGCCACTCTCGTATGACAATTTTTGCAAACATATTTAATTATAGACGTCGACTATTTATTTCTGTCTTTCATTGCACTGGCAATTAATTCCTTTTTCTCTGGTTCGTTTTTTTGATTAACGAATTAGTGATTTGTTTCAAAATGCCGTTTCACAGACGTTGTTCTACCTACCACTGTTCCAGAACATAAAACACACAACGTTTTGTCGCCTTTGCTAACCATGCCATATTTCTCAGTCCACCATGTTTGAAATTCTCTGATACACTTACTATCTTGCACTTTTTTTTTTTTTTGCTGAACTAGTCATATTAAATAACAGTTAAAAATCGTAAATAAAAAACAATAAACTTTAAAATACATTTGTGTCAACGGAATTGACTATTATGCTATGCGTAAATAAACTATCCGTCATTAGCAATTGTAACTACGCTAACAAACGAGCGCGTTTCCTGCCCGCCGCCCCGCACCTAAACACTCCGTAGCGTAGCATCACAGGCGTTCGTTCGTAATAAGCTTCATAGTGAACTTCGCGATTGGTGGCTTGCCCAAAATATTGTGTCGCGTGCCATTGGTTCGCCATCCCTGCCATAAAGCATATGAATACGTCGATTTATAATTCAGAAACTGTAAGCTACTGATAGCAATATCTTCCGGGTGATTTATTGATCCCTACAGCAAAAGAGAAGTTTCAAGGTCAAATCTAATTTTTTACGTGACGTCAATAGTATTATTTTTAGCCTTTCATTACGGTTCCGAGCCTTTTGAGACAATCGCAAAAAGACAAAAACAATAGTTCGAATTGCTTATTACGAATGTACGTGAAATCGTCAAGATGTTGCAATTTGTTGCATTTTTAAAGCTCTTTCTGTATCCATCTAGTTCGATTAAAGCTCTCGTATTTTGCTACATTCAGTATCATTTTACGTCGGAACAATACGCACGAATTATTTTTATGTTTAATAGTTTGTTCGATAATATCTTACCATTTTTCCGATATTTTTTTTCATCAAGAAGGGAGAAAGCATTTTTAACCTTTCAAAGTTTTTATACGCCTTTAATTTATGTTATACATCTGGTATTTTGTTAACGATTTTTCACTCTGTATGAGCGGGAAGCTTAAAATTTTGTCAAGTTGCATGTGTACTCCATGACAAAACAATATTTTACAATTTTTAGAACATCATTAAAATTAATCAATTAATTTTAATTAAATTTTGATTCCATAGTTACATTTCTTGAGAGCCATGAAATTCAATCTTCTGAAATAAATAAAATTTTCCAAGAAAAGTTATTTTACGCCCTTTAATACATTGTATTTATTTTTTTTTAAACATTTGTCAAATAACAAAATGTCACTTGACTATCAGTCTCAAAAATAAATTAATATTATCCTTAATTAAATATCAAATTTAATGGTGTAATAGTAAAAGAATGGTCCTGGTTTTGAGCTTTATGGTCTGCGGTGTCCAAGTCTATCCAATGGACTCAACTCCGTCGTGACCCAGCATTCGAACACTAGATGACAGCATATCCCAGCTTATCCCTTCTACTAGTTGAATAACTCCTCGCCAAGTTGCTTGAATGGATTTAATTAAAACGCCCTCCTCAAAAATCATGACTAGCGATATGTAAATGGCTACGGTGAATGTATCAAATAGACATTCATTTCAATAAAGACTACCGATAACGTCAACGGAAACGTTTCAAGCTATTTTTTTACAATAAAGGATAATCTCGGTTACAGTAATGGCTGGAAAGCAACCTTCTCCAAATGTCTATAAGAAAGTCCCACAGCTGCAACAAAAAAAATGACTTTTCATTCCAAGATGTGTGTGTGTGGGGGGGGGGGGCTTCACCATCATGTCGAAACTAACAACGATAGGAAGAAAAGCGCCTAATAACCAGCTCAGTGGGAATTCCTTTCTAGCAAATTGCCTAAAACGCCGCGCAAGTCACATGTCTGAACTCGATGAACTCGTTCAAACTTTTCAAGGTGAACTGACAACTCAAAAAGTCAAGATCGAGTGGCCTCTGCCATACCATCAAAGATTTGTAGTGTGAAGTAATAGGGGGTGTTGCTTGTTAAACAAAAATGGATGTCAAAACCCTACAAAGTATGATGTGAAGCTTAATTGTCGTCCTTATCTCTTATCCATGGTTCAGGATAAGAAGTCTGTTGCCAATAGCTCTCTGTAGCTCTAAAAACATATTAATTCTGATGAATTTATCATTCAATTTTAATGTCGACTATATAGAAGTCTTTTAAACCTTGTTTTATTTTAATGCTATATAAACACAGACACATTTTTTTCTTTGAACCAGCATACCTTCCAATTAAAACTAATTGAAATTGATGAGTTTTTTGCTAATTACTTCATGTAATAATAAAATTTTCGGGAAATTTAGAATGAAAGAGTCTTGAATGCAGCCTTATTCGATCATACACAAATTTAGTGAGGCTTTCAAATTTAGAAAATTTACCTACTTTATTCTAGAATACTTGAATTTTTTTTAAGAATTTTACATGAACCAACCATTATAACACAAAAATCTACACATGACTTACGATCCCTGGTTTTGTCCTTCCATGCCTGACATATTGAATTCATTTCTTTTCATTATGGTTACACACAGAGATGTAGCTAGAGTTTTCAGCTCCCGGGGACAATTGAAGATTTCTCGCTTTTCCTGTTTCCCAAAATGCAATGGGGGGGGGGGGAGAGAAAGAAAAAATTTAAAGCAATGTATTTAATAAAGTATTTTAAAGGAAAAAACTTCATGTTTAAAATTTTTAAATAGTTTTAAATTTTTAATTATTCAAAGCACGTTGATCCCATTGGACTAGCGTCCTGTGGTTTTCGTACAGTCGTAGGTTCGATCCTTGGCCGCCAAAGACTCGCCGGGTAGCCGGGGCTGATGCACGTTAACTCTGTTCGGGGCCCAAAGTATCCTGTTGGCGTGGTGTGGATGTTAGAAGAGGGGATGCCAGCTCAGGTGTTGTCCTCGTCCCTTGACCATGGCTCAAAATTACGAGGTCCGTCGTCAATAGCCCTCGTGTTGCTTCTAGTGCGACATTAATAAAAACTAAACTAAACTATCAAAGCACGTTGATGCGTATATCTTAAGGATTTTGCTAAATTTAACGTCAATTAACGCCATAAAAATGTTTTTTGGTGGGAATCAAGCATGTTAATGTAGTGGAAGAGATAAATTATTGCCTTTTGGGACTTCTCATACAGTACTAATACGTGCTTCGAAATCAGAAAGAGACAAAAAATTTTAAGAAAAAGATGTTTTCACACTGATGATGTGATGGACTGAGTATGTGAACGTTTTCTATTTATTTTTAGTGCATTTTAAATTATAAACGCCGCGATAGCCTTGTCGTCCCAATCTCGAGCTCGTGGCTAGTGTTGTTTCAAGTCGAATCGTGGGTTCGAATCCAGGTGCCCCTGAGTGATTGTGATTGGTTATTAACGACGCACTGAGAAGCAACACGAGAGCTATTGGCGACCGACCACGTAATTTTGAATATCGATCAAATGAAGAGGACGACACCTTAGATGGAACCTCTTTCTTCAGACTTCCATACCATGCCAACGGGTAAACATTGAGCATAGATATATTTAGTGTGCATCAGTCCCGGGTTCACCCCGGCTCTTTAGTAGCACCAGGGCTCGAACCCAAGAAGACTCGACGGAAACCGCCGGTTGCGAATCCGCGACCATGACTACTAGGCAACCGTGGTCATCCTGATGCCGCTAAAGATTCACTATGTAGCGGGATTGATACACGTTAAAGGGTCATGGTAGCCTAGTGGTCAAGGTCGTGGACTCGCGGGTTCGATCCTTGGCTGCCAAAGACCCGTCGTGTAGCCAGAGCTGATGTACGTTAAATCTGTTCGGGGCCCAAAGTCTTCCCGTTGGCGTGGTGTGGAAGTTAGGATAGATCAGCTCAGGTGTCGTCCTCGTCACTTGACCGTGGTTGAAAATTACGAGGTCCGTCGCCAATAGCCCTCGTGATGCTTCGAGTGCGACGTTAATAAAAGCTAAACTAAACTGATACACATTAAATTGATGAGGTTCCAAGACTTCTCGTTGACGGGATGTGGAAGTTTGGTGTAGGGGGTGCCAGCTCAAGGGATCATTTGACCAAGATTTAGAGTTATGAAGCCATCGTAATGGCCCTCGTGTTGCTTCCAATTGCAACGCTAGAAAAAAAAAATTTAAAAACATTTCATTCTAAATATTTCTAACATCAATTTATCATCCTCTTGATGCTGCGCCCGGTCCCCTTGCCCCCCTCCCTAGCATCACCACTGCACACTCACACACCCTTATTTTCCCTGTGAAGCAACGTTATGTACGAAACATCTCTTTTTTCTACGAGGTCTCTCAACTCCCACCTACTCAGATCTTCTCTTATTTTTTTTGCAATCCCTCGTCGAAGAACTTGAACCTGGGAACCCACAATAAACGAAAATAATATGAGTCACGTGGGTAAGAAAATTAATCCATCTCGAAACCCCACTCTCCTTTTTTCCGAGTTGCCTGGTCCATTGACTGCTGGTGGGAGAAAAACTAGATCCGTTTGTTTATTGGTTCGCTTAACTTAAGAACATTACGTCAAGGAAAAGAAAGGAAATTTCGACTATAAATCATTTCCCCAACGAAATGCACGCACTTTCACCAGACGTTCATCACTTTTGTCAGGCAGCGTGGAACAACACGGTTTTTTCCTTATTCCATTGTTCCAAGTGGCCATTTTGGATTCGAATGCATTTTGTAGGTTAAGTAAATGATTGGGCTTTTTGATATGGAATTAGGAGTTGCTATAAAAAGAAAGAGTTTATTTTGCGATACGTAAGCAGATCAGTAGAATAAAAATGCTGGAATATCGTTTACACGCAGGAGGTCAAATTATTTGTAACTTGTCCTTTTTTGTGCGTGATATTGTACATGAACTTTTAGGAAACCGTTGGAAAAAATTCTTCGCCGCATTATTTTTTTGACAGAATCACACAGAATGTAGTCAAATCTTTTCATAAGACGATAAAAAAATAATTCGAGATAAAAACCAAAGTTTTTAAAAACAACTTTTTAAAAAACAACGTTTTTATATGGTGCCAAAGTTTATTAAAGAAAATTATTGAAATATTAGTTAAAACTGGTCGCAAATATCTAAATATTGCATTGTTAGGCAAGTAAGAACGGTTCCCGAAGTTTTAGAGCTCTAGCTTGATGGGAAGTTGGTTAAATTAACAATAGACAATTTGATGACACACTGATACACGCACAGACAGACACACACCAAGTGAAATACATAAAAGCATTAAAACTCACTAAAATTAATTAATTCCTCCGGTAAATTAAATGGATGGAAGGAAGTTTAACCCAACCACCCTTGGCGACAAGAATTATTTGGCGGTATTTTGGCAAATGTGGCTACCCTGGTCCGTTTTACGGACTTAAAGTTCAGCCAAAAAAAATCGCAAAGTTTGGTGCCAATTTTTAAAATCGCGCCAAGGGGTTGGGCTGAACTGCCTTAGTAAAGAAAATGTTTGTTAAAACTTGTCGCAAATGTCTAAATATATACATAAAATCGTTTTAAAAATGTAGTTTTCCGAGTGTTATTATTACTAAATTGCTTGTTTCATCATCATAATATTTGACTCTAGAGTCCAGACTGGTCCAATGCCTTCTTTTGAAGATTCCTCCAAGATAATAACTTGCATTTTGCCTTAATCCCTGCCCTCTCCCAAATCTCCTTGAAGTCCGATTCAACAGAATCAAGTTACCGTAATTTTGGTTTTAATCTTTTCCGACTAGTAAAGGGCTTCACAACAAAAATCTTTACTAGAATTTTTTGCATCATTTATAACAATATGAGAAGCCCAGTTCATTCGTTTCATTTGAAATACATTTAATGATATGAATGTCGTTATAAAGTCCTATAAATTTTAGAATAAAAAAATAAAAATTGCTTGCTTACTTTTCATTATTGTTTTCATCAGATTTTTTTCAAATAGCTCTGGACCCTTTCCAGCACTTAATAATCATCGAATAAAAACGTAACATTCAGCCCATAGCATTCTATAGAAAGTATTGGGGGGTTGTGTATCTTTGCCGTGAGCTCAGATTTGTGTCTACTCGATCTTGCATTTCATATTGTCTGCAAGAGCGCTGTGAAAAGTTTTTCAAGGGGGAGAGGGTGGGGGTTCATCCACTTCACTTTGTATCTCAAAATTAATTTCAAACTTCTTTGTTTTTTTTTCAAGATAAAAATGTTTATGTGGAGTGAGGAATTTTTCTCTTTTCTGAAAAAAGAAAATTCAGTACAAAAACTTTCAGTTTTAAAAAATTCGGTTTACTACAACTCTTATGGAGGGGGGGGGGGGGTACAATCCCCATATATCATTGTCGCTACGCCACAAATTGTAATACAAGGTATACTAAATCATGTAAAATGTTATGTTTAATTGGTCTTTATTACACATATTTAAATGTAAATATAAAAAAAAAACTCAATGCACCAAACAAAGCCAATGAGAAGAAGGCCCGATGCACGTTATATCTGTTCATCAGATATAAAGTGTGACATTGGTGTGACATGGATGTGGAGATTTGGGGGCTAACTCAGATGTCGATCTCGTCATTAGACCGTGTTTCAAAAACGCGAGGTGAATGGACATAGTGTCGGGCAGAAACAGACGTTTAATAAACAAGGACAGTTAGATAAAACTCTAACAGAATATTTAATCCGAATTACGATGAAAAATCAGAACAGAGAGAAACTGTCACAAAACTCATTCCTTGAAACGCCATGAAGTGGTGCTAATACACGTTAATCCATTGTCTTACGTTGCCGGCCGCATATTTCAAGTCCATTATTACACTGCCAACTGTGAGACGGACTGCGGCGCCGTAACTTCTTAGTACTTTCTTCTTTCCTTCAACAGATATAGACATGTTATAGACCATTGGAAAGCTGAGAAATCGATCTATTAAATGGTGTATAACACATTCGATTTATCTCAATAGATCGCGAGTTTTAAGCATTTTTTTTTTATTGTGTGATTTCTTTAACTATGCGGGAGTAAAAAAATCGCATGTTGTGAGAAATACCTCTCCGAGGAAGAATTTAGTTTCTTTTTTTTTTTTTTTTCTAATTTTTCTTAAAGATTCTACTTTAAAATTGAACAGAATTTTTCGAGTCGACTATGTGGGAAAATAATAGTCATCCAATGGGTTAAATCTGTTGACATAACGTAGGGAGTGGAGCGTCATGTCAGGTGTTGACCTCATCACCTGACCGAGACTCAGAATTTCGAGGCATATTTACCGTGCTAAGCAAACGTTTCACTCAGGCAGAAATAGGCAGAAAGAAACATTCCAGAAATTGATTATAGAACTCGAAATGTCGATTTCCTCATCAAGAAAAAGAATTTCGCATAAAAAGAAAACACATGAAATCTCTGAAATATTCGTATCTCAGAAACATCGATAAACATTAATTATACTCCTCGAATACAAATCAACGATCATCATGAAAAGGACAAGAATATGAGAATCTAAATGATAAGACGCAGAATATCTTAAGAATTTAGATTCGCTGACTGTTCTTTTGTTCTCTCGTTATTTTCTGAGATTCCCTTAGAAGCTCCAACATCTTTTTAACATTAATTTTCATTATTTTAAATTTTAAGTCTTTTTTTTCCCCAAGTATCAATATTTAATTAAAAGTTTTCTCATTTAATTACGATGTGGTGGTTATATTCTATGAAAAAGAATCTAGAACACCGTAACCTGTACTCCGCCGCCTTTGATGAGGAAATCGATTTATGTTGTTCACTATTGACAGCAAACAAAAATTAAACTCTTAACCACTATCACAGAACATATATACATATATTCATTTCTATTAGTTATAACTTTGAGATAAGATTCAAGCCCTTGACGGACAAAAAAAAAAAAAAAATCGAGAGATGAAAGTGGAATTTGTTACGGATTGACAAATTCAGGAATAATTTCAGACCTGATAACTTAGATAACCTGAATTTCAAAAATAGCCGTGAAAAGCACATTAATAAAAATAAAAATATCTGTGATAAATGTAAATTATTATTCCAACATTTAGATTTTTTTTTTTAGTTTAGTTTTTAATGACGTCGCACTAGAAGCAATGCGAGGACTATTGACGACGGACCTCGTAATTTTCAACCTCGGTCAAGTGACGAGGACGACACCTGAGCTGGCACCTCCTAACTTCCACACCACGCCAATGGGACGACTTTTAGCCCCGATAGATTTAACGCGCATCAGTCCCGGCTACACGGCGGGTCTTTAGCGATCAAGGCTCGAACCCGCTACCGAACGAAAACCCTCCAGCCACGAATCCGAAACCATGACCACTAGGCTACCGCAGCCACGACATTTAAATTGAATCTCCAACGTTGTATATTATGCATTTGAAAATGTCACTTAAGGCTCCCGTCTTCCGATCCACCCGTGGGGAGCTCGGGGATGACAGAATAGTTTAACTGTACCTCATGCACGTCGTAAGAGGCAACTAAAATGAGTACCCAGCGTTTGGGGGTATAGCCGGACATCCTGGTCCTGGGGATTACATCAAGGGACATTTTGTATGTACCGGCATCATGACCCCGATGCACCCCAGTGATCTTTTCCTTAACCATGGAGCTTATTGTCTTTGGTAAACAAGGGTGACGAGCCCCCGGGTTACCGTAGCGATCCTTCTATATCTTCGACCCTTCTTCATGTGAACCGATTTTTGTCTTTTTTCAATTTTTCTCACATGTCCAGACCACAGTTACATCTTGTTTGGCGCAACTTAGCAACATCTGGCTCTTGCGCCAATAAACTTCTCTTCCACTCACCCACCCGTCTACCGGGTATTTTGATTCTGCGCACATATTGTTTATCCTATGAAAAATCTACTACCTATATTTTATCTATCTGAATGCGAAAAAATGCATCCTAAAGAACAAAAAGTGAAGGTTTCTACGATATTACGTTTTCCCACCGATATTCATAAATATTTTAGAATATTTTTTAAAGGCCTGCAAATCCACAAACGAATAATTAAAAGAGAGGTAAAAATATTTTTAAAAATCGAAGGGAAAATGTAATTCAGCAGAAACCTTCATTGTTTTTTGCTTTTACAGGTGCACTTTTTTGTATTCATTTACATAAAATGAGTAAAGAGATTTGACGATGGTAATAAAAATTCCATAGGATTAACATTATGTTCACGTAATCGAAATGCCGGCATGATGGAGTCCTATTCAATCATAGACTTACATTAATATGAAAAAAAAAATCTTAAGAGTTTATTTAATTTTTCTCTCAATGGATCGTTTTTATACATCCTAATAAAGCTATAAGTATCAAATACTACTGCATTTGGCTATAACCTACTGGTTTAACAAGCTTTCTATAGACATACACATTTACGCATTCAAAAAAAGAAGTAATAAATTTCATTATTCTTGAGAAATAACCGCGATGTGTATGTGTTAAAACTGTTATTTTTAAATAATCGATTCTAGTTCATTCCAGAGAGACTATTGTTTCAGGTAATGTATAAATTGATCTCCATACCACTTTTAAGAAAAGTGTGAAATACATCGATTTGTTTTCATTTTGCGGCACTAATAATTGATTTATATAATTTATAATGTATTCAATTGAATAATTTATCACATGTTTTGATTTTAATATCAGAAAAAGAATATTATTGTCCACTTCAATGTTTATCGTTTGCTTGAATTCTAATATTTAACTGAATACTATAATTTTCTTCTCGTTGTTGTTGTTTTTTTTTTTTTTTTTTTTTTTTTTTTTTTTT
>BMAW01116805.1:25973-39969 GCA_019974015.1 Nephila pilipes
TTTTTTTTTTTTTTTTTTTTTTTTTTTTTTTTTTTTTTATAAATTCTAATAATTATTTAGTTATTTAAAAAGTTAGCATCTTTGGTGGCTAAATCTGTTCCTTGCAAAAATTGCATGGAAATTTTTCCGATGCCCGTCTTTGCGTTAAATTAAAAATTCTAAGCTCAGCAAATTTTTCGAGAAGAAAAATGTTTAAGCATTAATATATCTGGATTGAAATAGCATATCTTACTATGCTATTAATTTCCATTAGAATCAATTTTTTTTTTTTTTTTTTTTTTTTTTGCGCGCGTGCGTGTGAAATGTATTTCATGGTTCATCTTTTAACTATATAGAAGTGTTAAATGGGTTTTTAAATTTGCATGTAAGGAGAAAAGTTACATATTTACAGAATATTTCTAAATTTTAAAGATGCAGCGTAATAAAAGGAGATGAGAGGAGGTATCACAAAGTTTTCATTAGTGCTAAGAAATAACTGAGATATATCTGGATGAAGTTTATATTCTACACATTAATTGAACCTTATGAATATAACGTTGTAAATTGCAACAATTCATTTTTAACTTTTTTTTGGAGGGGGGGGGAAGGTTAATGAAACTGTAGATTTTAATAATCTGTAATATTTTAAGTTTTACTCATTATCTCAGGGTACCTCAAAGAGTTTTAATTATTACTAAAAACAATCTGGAGGTAGAAACTTAATTTTTATTTATTGTTCTTATATAAAACTTTGGTCACCTTCCTGATTTGGTGATTTCGTTTGCCCAGCATTTCTTGGTCTTTCGTAGTCTTTCAGTGTAGAAGTCAGTAGACTGAAATCCTGTTCTCCTTACTCGACTTATTTCAATCTACGGTTTCCTGAAATAAAACATGAATAGCTGTGAATTACAACATTAGGTACATAAGTGAGTAAGTGAGTGTAAAGGTTATTGGCGCAAGAGCTAGATGTGGCTATGCTCGCCAAACAAGAATCAACTGTGGTCTAGACGTGAAAAAATTGAAAAAAAAAAAAAAAAATTGGTTTACAAGAAGGAGGGTCGAAAACAGAGAGAGATCGAAAGAGTATTCCGGGGGTGCATCACCCGCGTTTACCAAAGACAGTAAATGGAAGAAATGAGAAAGAAAAAGATCACTAGGGGGACTCAGGGTCATGATGTCCGTATTTACCTAAAGAAGGCAAGTCTCTGAGGTTCCCTGATGTAATCCCCAGGGGCAGAGTGCCGGCTATACCCCCCAGACGCTGGGTACCCGTTTTAGTCTCCTCTTACGACATGCATGAACTACAGTGGGACTATTCATTTATTCCCGTTCACCACTCGGGCCATTACTTACATAAGGATCAATTAATATCTCAGAATAAATTTTATCAAGGTGTATCCCGATTATTTTTTTAAATAATAATTAAACTTTACGATAACCCCTTCGTACGTGTAACAACGTGACGAATTTATGAGAAATTTGAGATATTTTTCTGTCTGTGTCGAGTTTGGTAATATAGGAAGACAGCATTAAAAGTTATCTACATTTTATTGCTTATGAAACGAGCATCAAAATTATTGCACTGCCATAAAAATTTACCGAGTCTCTCGTCAACCAGCCACATTTTGATTTCGGAACGCAATGTTTATCCTTAAGAATTTTCTATTTTCCTTCTCAAATCCAGACTATTGCATTCATTTGAATGCAGTGAAGGGCATCCGAAAGTGCAAAAAAGTAATGGAGGTTTCTGTGGGATCAAACTGTGTCTCCGATTTCTGAAAATATTTCAAATTATTTTTTTGAGACTGGTGATTGGGATTGTTTATTAACGTCGTACTGAGAAGCAACTTGGGGGATATTGTCGAAAGGACCCCTTTAAAAACTTTCTGTTCTTTCGAATATATTAAGGTAAACATTACGTTCACGAATTCAAAATAGTTGGTTGATGGGAGCCTTAAGACTCGTATTTTGAAATTCTGAATATATTTTCCGAGTATCCTCATTAGTGAAACTGTTTCGAAACTCTCAAAAAAGAACATCTCTTTGATGCGCCCCTCCCCTTTCTTCCTCTCACGTTGCCGTAACTATTTATAGAGAGGGGGGTTTTAGACTGTTAAAGGCTTCGTGTAATGTTAATATATTGGACCCCAAATTGGAAAACTTTTTCTGATGATAAAGAGTTCCAAAACTCTTTCTGACTTCCCTATCTTTTGGGAAGTCAGAATGAAGGTTTTATAATATTACTTATTTCTCTCTGATCTAAATCCTTTTTTTTTTTTTTTTTTTTTTGTAAAAACGTGTTCCACGTTTCCTCTCCTATACTGTAATGCTAAATGATCTTTAAACTTTACGTATTCAAGTGAAAAGGGAAGTACTTATGGAATGTTCCTAAATTTTAAGAATACGGCATCATAAACGGATGTATATGAGTCACAACGTTACAAACGTATATGAAAATTGGAGAAATTTTCTGCCAGAAAATATGCCGAAATTTCGATTGGGTTCTTTGACATTAGACAAAGATGGCCTTAGACATAATACCTCAAACCTATCATGATCGAGAATTTCTGAGTAATATTTGCCTACTGTTCCAGAAAAGGCTTAGTTTTTATTAACGTCATTCTAGAAGCAACACGAGGGCTATTGGCGACGGACCTCGTAATTTTGAACCTCGGTCAAGTGACGAGGACGGCACCTGAGCTGGCACCCCCCCCCCTCTCCTAACATCCACACCACGCCAACGGGAGGACTTTTGGGCTCGACAAATTTAACGTGCATCAGCCCCGGCTACACGGCGGGTCTTTGGCGGCCAAGGAACGAACCCGCGACTGAACGAAAACCAAAGGCCACGAATCCGAAGCCTTGACCACTAGGCTACCGCGGCCACTGTTCCAAAAAAGGAGCGACTGTAGTAGCAAAGTAATTCATGATTGCAAATTCATACCCAGCGTTGTTTCTCTCGAGTCATGGGCTCGAGTCCTGACGGTACTAAAGCCCTGTCGGGCAGCGGGACTGATGCACGTAGAGACATGGGAACGTCTGGAGAATAGTGTGGGGCCGCGGTAGCGTAGTGGTCAAGGTCGTGGACTAGCGACCGGCGGTTTTCGTTCAGTCGCGGGTACGATCCTTGGCCGCCAAAGACCCGCCGTGTAGCCTGGGCTGATGCACGTTAAATCTGTTCGAGGCCCTAAGTCCTCCTGTTGGCGTGGTGTGGATGTTAGGAGAGGGGGTGCCAGCTCAGGTGCCGTCCCTATCATTTGATCGTGGCTCATAATTACGAGGTCTGTCACCATTAGCCCTTCTGTTGTTTCTAAATGGGATGTTATATGAAAGTTATCAATCAATACCAGGAAAGGATTCGTATTAGTTACATATTATACCATCCTCATTCCACGTTTGATTGATTGCTTATAAACGCAGTATTGGTTAGCAACACGAGGGCTGTGAGTGAGTGAAAGTAAGTTTATTGAGGAAGAGCCAAAATATGTGTAATTGCGATCCAGACACAAGAAAGGTGGAAGTAAAAAGAAAAATTGGTTGATTGGAGGGTCGAAAATGGAGAAACATTTATAGGGTATCCCCGCTACCCGTTATCCAAAAATAGAAAATCCACCGGGAACGAAACAGATTTCTAGCGTGTTTCGGGGTTATGATTCCCTCATCTACTTAAAGTAGCTAAGCTTCTGAGGGGTCAAAAGAAAGGTTATTGGTAATTAACCTCGTAATTATGAACCTCTGTCAAGTGACGCGGATGACACCTCAGCTGGCATCTCTCTCTCTCTCTCTCTCTCTCACTCACTCACTAAACTTTAATCTATTGGGAGAACTTTGAGTCTCGATAGATTAAACCTGCATTTACCCTACTACACGGCGGGTAGTCAGTAACATCGGGGTCCGAAATTATGATTCGAATGAAACAATGCCAAGTGTGTGATCATAATCAACAAGCTACAATGGGCACATCCTATTCCTCGGAGGAAAATAATGTTTAAATTTATAAGAATTCATTCTGTTGTAATTCAAATATTCATTTATCATACAACATCCTTGAAACTTTGTAATACTTAATATAACATTTTTCATTTTAACAAATGAAGATTAGTAATAGTTTTGCATTAAACTATAAGAGAAGAAATATGGATATATATATAATACTGCACACAAGAAAAAATGGATAGAGATACAAATAGAAATATATATATATATATAAGTTATGTTCATAACATATCTAAATTTTGCAGATATGTACCGATCATGATAAAAATATTTTGTTTGAGACAGTTTATTTATTTAATAATTTTATTTTTTGTATATGTATCTTCTTTTTACAGAGAAATATAGATACCAGTTTCTGAATGAAATGTTTTGAAATATCAAAAATTTAGAATCTTTTATTTTGATACAGCAAATCTTTTTAAATGCTATTTTGAAATTAAGTAAGAACAAAAATTAAATGTGTAATCCTTATTGAAAAAAATGTGTGTTTGTCAAAATATTTAACTCTAAGTAATGATGGATATCATAAATATTTGCATTTCAAAATTTTCCGAATTCGAAAATGCATCTTCAATAATAAATAAGCAACACTTTTAATTTCAGTAGTCTTTCCAGAGAAGAAAAAAAAAAAAAAAAAAAAAGATTTATTCTTAAAAGAAGACAGTCAATTTCCTGAAAAATGCTCATGAAAGAAAATTATACCTTTGAATAATATTTTGGGAAAAAAAAATTTTTTAATGCCATTTTTAAACTAAGTACAAACAAAAGTTAAATGTAATCCATGCTTGAAAAAAATGTGAATTTGTCTAAATATTTAATTCCAAATAATCATGGATCTCATAAATATTTGCGATTCAAAATGTTCACAATTCGAAATCGTATCTTTGAGAAATCTATACACAATACTTTCAACTTCATTGGCGTCTTTCAAGTTTTCTGGGGGGGAAAAAAATTTCATTTTTAAAAGACAAGCAATTTCTTAAAACGTGCTCATAAAAGAAAATTATACCTTTTGAAGTATAATCAACGTCTGAAGAACACACTGGAAGCTTGAGAGGGGGGGGGGGTGGTAACCGCGGGAAAACCCAAGCTATAAATGTCATTGACACAATTTCCGAAAAAAAATCACAAATGAAGTAAAAAAGATGTTACGTACTGTAAGCAATACGTATGTTCCAGCAGTTCTGTTGTTTATACCTCATTTAAAATTTAAACTTTTGGGTTTTAAAAAAGACAAGAGCTCTCGCGGTGTGTGGTCAAAATGATGTTAGTTTCCCTCAGTTTCGAAGCCCATTATCCTAATTTTTTTATAAGCTTTTTACAAGCTGTGTCTTTTTTTTTTTTTTTTTTAATGTATGATTCCTTATCATTTTAATTTACCATTTCAGAATTTGCAAGACACACGCACGCATAAAAACTGCAAGATAGACAAAAAATACTTGGGTAAAAAGGCTAATGTAGTTTCATTCCTTTTAAATATTACCTTCACGACTAAAATTAAAATATCAATTAAAAACTGAATGATATTAATAAAATTAAAATATTCCCTGTTTGTTGCATAATTTTTTATTGGCTCTGTATATTTTGAAACACTATTTGCTATTATGTTTTCTACATTTTATTGAACTTCAAATTTTTATTTAAAAAAATATTTTATTTTTCAAATTACAATACTCCTTGAAAATTTAATTAATTTTTTTTTATAAAAGTTCAATGCAATATAAATATGAGTATACTTCGTAAAACTATAAGAAATTTTTTCATAACTCATAAATTAACTTGTTACCTTAATTAAAGTATTTTAGGAAAATAGATTCAAAACAAGACTGATAATTGAACTCATTGAAAAAAGAAATTAGACATGGAAGTTGCAACTAAAAATAATACGTAAAAATGGGAATGATCCCAAATCTATATCGCGACAGATTTAAAGTTAGGTCAACGAAATAGATTCAATCCTGGTTACGTCTTTCCTGTGTTTGAAAGAGTACAATTCAAAATAATCTCCTTCTGCGAGTGCGCTCAAGAACGCCGTTAAATGCTAAGATGGAAAATACAACTTACTTCAGGTTTTTGTATATTTGCATAAACAAATCCTGGAATACGTATATCGTGGGATTACTGGAAGATGCAGAATTGATAAAACAACACACACACACATATATATATATATACCAAATGAAGCAACTAGAAACACTAGCGAACTTCTCACAAAACATAAGAGGAGCGGTAATGGCCCGCTACGTTTCCGTCGAGTCGTGGTTTCGAGTCCCGATTCTATTAAAGACTTGTTGGCAGCGTTACTGATGCACTTTAAATCTGTCGAGGGTCAATGTCCTTCACGTTGGGATGGTGTGGTAGCTTGGAGAGTTAGTAACAGCTCAGGTGTCGTTCTCGTCACTTGACAGGGGTTCAAAATTACGAGATCCATCGCGAAAGCCCTCGTGTTGCTTTTGAGAGCGACATTAATAAATAATCAGTCAATCAACCTCAGAAAATTTAATGTCTGTGCAAGCATTTATTGCCTTACTTCATCTTTATCATGTAAATATCGTGGTAAGCGACCGAGGTAAGAGGTTATGATCGAGAGCTCACGGCCGGCGCTGATTCCGTCGAGTCGTGGGTTCGGGTCCTGTTACCACTGAAGACCTACTGTGTAGAGGAGCTGATGTATGTTAAATCTGTCGGAGCTCCAAGTCTTCCCGTTAGCGTGGTGTAGAGATTTAGAAGGTGGTTACCCTCTAGTGACGAGGATGACAATTGAAAAAAATATCGTCTCCTCACTTGACCAAAGTTCAGAATTGTGAAGTTCACTGTCAGTAGTCCTAGTGTCGCTTCTAAGAGCGATGTCAATAAACAGTCACTCGTGTAAATATTATGTTTACCAATTTTTTTTCAAAAGGAGAAGAGTTTTATCCATCTTACGCAATTAGGAGTTTTACTTCCATTTTCAATCAATCATTTTTCACAGGAAGTTTTATCTTCCAATGATGATGTGGCCGCGATGGCCTAGTGGTCAAGTTCGCGGGCTTGGGGCCGGCGTTTCGCCGCGGGTTCGAGCATTGATGCCTCTAAAGATCCGCGGCGAATACGGGGCTGATGCACGTTAAATCTGTCATGGCTCAAAGTTCTCCTGTTGGAGTGGTGTGGAAGTTTTGAGAGGAAGTTGCTTCTCAGGTGTGGTCCTCGTCATTTGACCGATATTCAAAATTATGAGGTCCGTTGCCAATAGCCCTCGTGTTGCTCTTAGTGTGACGGTAATAAAATTAATCAATCGAACAGTGATAGCTAAAATGAAGCCGTTATTTTTCAATGTGCAATATGTTTTACCAGATATAGGCATTTAAATAGATTAAGTTTTAATATATACGGTACTTTCATTAACATGTAACAATTCAGTTATTCTTTTTTTTTTTTTTTTACTTCCAAATGGCGAAACTAAATGAAACGGCGGGGTGGGGTGATGGAGAGTAAATAGTATTTGCTTTTCTGGGAAGAGAGGTAAAGAAAAGTAATTGGCCGATTGTTATTTCGAAAGTAAAAATCGGATCTACATGCTTCAATTTTAAACATTTATAAGTATTGGAGATCGAGCAAATCCAAATAAATAGCAATTTACTTTTAGTTTTTTAAAGAAAGATATCCAAATGCTTACAACAGTAATTTCTTTTTTCTTAAGCTTTCCCAAATATTTTTTAGAATTTTGAACTCTTAATATGTATTGCTTCTACACGGCTGAAGTTTAAACTTGGCGGTTCTTAAGAGTTCAGCGTGAAATAAATTACGAAAATATTTTATCTGAAAGGGATCGATTGATTGTTTATCAACGTCGTACTGACAAGCAACACGAGCCTGTTGTACATAGTAATCTCGAACTTCGGTTAAGAGATGAAGAGGACGTCTGAGCTGACACCCTACTTTCCTTACTTTTCCCACTACGCCATCGCCATGGTTGTTGATTGGTTGGTTTTGTTAACGTCGCACTAGAAGCAATATTGGCGACGGAACTTGTAATTTTGAACCTCGGTCAAATGACGAGGACGACACCTGAGAAAGCACCTCCATCTCCTAACTTCCACAACACGGCAACAGAAGGCCTTTGGGACCTCTATCAGATTTAATGTGCATGAGCGCCGGCTACACGACGGATCTTCAGTTGTATCAGGGTGGCCACGGTAGCCTCATAGTCATGGTAGGTGGATTTCTTCGAGTCGGGGGTTCGAGCCCTGATACCTCTGAAGATCCGTCATGTAGCCGGAGCTGATGGCACGTTAATTCTGATCGAGGTCTCAAATCCTCCCGTTAGCGAGCTGTGGAAGTTTGAAGAGGGAGTTGTCTTCTCGGGTGTCGTTCTAAAAACAATAGTAAAAAAATATTTGTACTTTTATTTTGATTCACTTGAGGGTTTTTCTTGTCTTTAAAAAATATTCTGAACTATTTTCAAAAATTGGATTGAAAATGTAGTTCCACAGAGACTTTTATTATCATTTGACCTTTTAGAAGCACTTCTTTTCGTTTAAATAGATAAATTTAGTTTTAATTTTTTATATATTAACGTCGCACTAGAAGCAACACGAGGGCTATTGGCGACGGACCTCGTAATTTTGAGTCTCGGTCAAGTGACGAGGACGGCACCTGAGCTGGCACCCCCCTCCTAACTTCCACACCTCGCCTTGGAGTTTCTACTTTCCTCTTTAAACCTAAATTAGCATTTTGAATATACTTAATTACATTCAAATATATTAGTATTTCATCAATTCGAACGCTACTAAGCACATACGAAAGAACAAAAATAAATGAATAAAGGTTTCTGCGATATTACATTTTCTCTCGGATTTGTGAAAATAATGGAAAGTTTATTTTAACGTTTCATGTATGTGGATTTTCTGGTCTTTGAAAATAATTTTTTATATATATTTAAGAAATTCGAGGGAAAAATTTGATTCCAAATAAATCTTCATTGTTTTTTGCTCCTTAGAATGCTTTTTATTACATTCAAATATATAATTAGTCTAGGTTTGGAGAGAAAATTAGAAATTCCTTAAAATCAACATTCCGCTTGCGAAATCAAAATAGCAAACAGACGAGAGCCTCAAGAGAAATTGTTCACCGTTATAATATATTTTTGAAATTTAAGTTCATTCCTGGTGAAAGCAGGCAGGAATGGTGACACAAACACACAATTTTTTTTATGTTTAATGTAGCAGAAGATATACACTGCACAGCTTTCAGAGGAACAAAACAAAACAAAAAAAATATCAGCCCCGTGTCTTTTGAGAATATTAGAAGGTTTGAGTTTACTTAAAGCAAACAATTCAATACAAGCGAAAAGACAAATTTCATTTCCTTATCGAGTCAGTTACGTTTAATCAGTTGGCGAAAGAACTTATGCGTTTTCTTGTCTACATTCATACATATTAGAATTTATTATTATGACCCAAGTTTTGTGCAAACAAAGGAGGTTTAAGGGGAATCAGTGTGGCGCCTCTGAATACATAAAACGTCTTTGATAAACATTTTATTAAATTATTTCTATGCGTTCGTTTTACAAAATTGAAGTATGCAAAAAGATCCTGTTTGAGAGAAGTTTTGAAATGAAATAGGATTTTTTTTTTAAACGTATGGCATTGTTTTAGGGGGACATAAAACTCAATTTTCCTGTTGTATGACAAAAAATTTCCTATTGTATGCAAAATTTGATTTAAAACTTCGAAATATATGAAAAATATTCCTAAAAAATGCAAAAATAAAGGAAATAAATTTTTGTTTGAGTGTTTTCTTTATAGTTCGTTGTTGTTTTGATTTATAATTGTTTTTTATTACAAAATAGAAGGGGAAATGCTGCAGACTGTAAAACAAATGACTCGTATTTTTTTTTTTATAAATAAAACTATAATATATCATCTACATAGTCATTTATGAAACGACTCCTAAAAAATTCTTTTTATTTATAATAAACAATAAGACATTTAAGGTTTATATATGAAGACATGTACATATATGATTATACATATGAAGATATATATAAATACATAATTCTGCTTTTGAATATCTATTCTATTGACATACATGTTGTCGAAAAGATACCAGTAATTATTTATTAGAATTATAATATTAATGAATTTGCTTCTTACGAAAAATTCAATTTATTAGTTAATATTGTACTCAAAGAAAACTGTATTAAATATGACGATAAAAAATTTAAACGAACTAAGGATATTACACAAGGAGGACTTGCAAGTAATAGTTTGGCGAATATTTACTTACATTATTTTGAACATAAATATAGACATAAAAATAGATTTCTTACTTATAGATTTCTACTATATTTATCTCTAGATGATCTACTTATTTTTAATTATAATGAACTTTCTAAAGAAAAATCTAGTTTATCTTTTCATTCTATATATTTAACTAAACTTGTAAAAAAATTTGACTCAAAGTATTTTGACACAAATTGAAAATAGTAGGTAACAAAATTATTAGTAACATTTATGATAAAAGGGATAGTTTTAATTTTCATATTAATTAAGTACCTTATGGGAATAGTTGTATGTATGTTTCTATTTTTAGAAATATAAGGAAATAATAATTATATGAAATAAAATTTAGTTTCAAGATCTGTGCTAAAAATAGTAATTATATACGATGTTTCTCACAAACTGCTCTTACCTTATTAATTATAATTAACATTTAAAATGATTGATATAAATTAAACATTTCTGAAAATATATGTATATTTGTATATATATATATATATAGACATATAGACATATATTTGCGTGTGTTTGTGTGTGTATGTATACTAAAATAAATGTAATGAGTAAAGATAATTATTATCTATGATATTTATATAAATATTGGTTTCATAAATTCTTAAAAAAAATTTAATTTATACCATCGACACTAGATGATGAATCATTTTACAGATTAATTTTTTGTTACAAATCTTTTAATTTAAATTTATTTTTGGAACACTTGTTTATTACGTTAAAAAAAATTTAAAATATTTATTTTGTATTAATTTTTCTCGGAAGAAACATTAATTCACTAATTTAAAATTAGTTTGGTAAGCAAATATAAATAAATATGAACTTTGTTTCATACAATCAGTCAATCAATGACAGTTTGGTGGTATTTCTCGAGCCATATTGAATGAATTGTTAAGAAGTTAACAGGGCTTGACATGGTAAAAGTATTGTAACTCTATTTAAGTCATATGTATTTAATAAAGTGTATAACTTGTATAGATTAACTTTATTGAATTATTTTGATTGGGCTCAAATGAATTTTGATTCTTTAATTGATACTCTATTTTATTTCTTTGATTGAATTTCTTTTTAGAATTAAGAATTTTGTTTGGATTTTATTTCATACCATAATATAATAAAATCATTGATGAAATGTGTTGTTTGGATCCATAATACTGGTTAAACATGCATTTCTCAATCCAAATGACTAAGGCAACATTTTGAGTTACTTTATCTTAATTTTTGACTTTTCTATTTCTATTTTTTTTTCTTTTGATTTTCATCTTGTAGGTTTCGTTGTGTTTTTTAATATGAACAACCATCGCATATTTTTAAATTACATGTTTTATTTTTAAATATTAAAACTTTTACATTTTATTTCTATGAGGGATATTTTAATTATTTTTACATGTATATTAGTAACTCTTGTACTTTTAATACTCTTTTTACAGTAAGTATTATTTGTAATTACATTAAAATTTATTTATTTCTACATTTATATAATTTTTTAATGGTTTATTATATGCTTATTTCGTATTTATATTAACATTATTATCTATTTTTTCTTACATAAATAATCAAACAATTAAAATTTAAGACCCCCAAAACCCTTAATAATCATTGCATACTATTAAAGAGTCAAAACAATTTAAAACAAATTAAAGGAAAAGGAAAACAAGAATTTGATCATTGGAGATAGTGTAATTAATACTGTTCCATTTTTCGGGGTAGTATACTATGTGTTTCTATCGGCATTACAGATCTAACCAGCCCACTTCAGTGAAATGCATTATAAAAGAAATTATAATAAACCAAAAATCGAAAATTTAGAAATTCAGTCGCAGGAAGAAAGAAAGAAATTAAACATGGGAAACATATTCAGTTAGACTCAAAAATACAAAGTACTCGTAAATAATCATCTAAAATATTTTAACACGAATTAATAATATATTTACTAAAAAGAGTTTTTGAAATAATTATAACACTAAGGTAAGCAAAATCAAACGTAATGGAATATAAAATACTTACAAACAACACGTCATCATAGTTATAAATTGAGGTGCAAGTTAATTATGACAAAAACACAAGCAAAATGAAATTTTCGATATATTCCAAAACATTTTGAATACAATGCATTATAAATAATAAAACAAAAAGTCCCAAATAAAACAATTGCTAATATATATATATATATATATATATATATAAGGGGTTGATGTAGAATTTTTTTCTTTTTTTTTTTGCTCTTCAAATTCTTTTGTAGAACGAAGCTGAAGGGTAAAAGTCTGTCGAATACGAGGTGTACTGGAGGATTTTAATTCTTTAAGTTTTTGCAATTTCAGTTGAGTGATATGTGGTATGGCGTCGTCTTTTCGAATGACCAAATTTGAACGTTTTGCCTGGAGTTTAGTTGAGTGAATTTTCTCTCACACCTCTCCGCAGTTATTGTCTGGCCACGAGAAAAATGCTCGTAAAAATTATTTCACCAGGACACATATAACAACACTTTCATTGGATGCAATTCAGTCTTTGCTGTGGATTCTGTTCTTTTATTTCTATGCTTCTTTTTTTTATATATTGTTACAATTCATTTTTCATATGCAGTTATGACTTGATCCAAGAAAGGCTCGTTTTGTTGACAAGAGAGGAGAGAAATGGTCGTTGTTTGTTTTGTTCCAATCTGTCAAAACGTGTGTAGCCTATATATCACGTTTTTTTGAAGCGTATTCAAGTTACTTTAAATAACAAATTAGCAACATTGCGTCTCTCTGCAATCTCTTCATTGTTAATACGTATATTGTTTTTACACTAAAACACGGTTTAGTCATTTTCAATGCCAGAAGGTTGTCCAGAGCAAAGTTAATTGTTTATGTCAAACGAATGAATTAACGAATCAAATCTTTCAATGAAATCTATACTAAATTCTGAAATATTTAATAATGTATTTTTAAAATTGGTTTTTGAAAAATTATAATAGTTAAAGTAACTTGATTTTGTTTGATTATTACTACTTCTCTAATTTAGGTCAAAGTAATGCTGTTAGAGCTTTTTTTTTTTTTTTAAAAAAAAAATATTTTGGCATTATAAACGCTCATTAACTTTATTTTCTTTTTGAAATCAATTAAGTTATTATAGAATTTAGGATATGAAGTGTCTTTCAACTTAAATTAAAATGGTTCTGTGAAACTTGCCGCATTTTCACGAAATGAATGAAATTTAAATTATCTTGAAAAATCAAAATTTTCCAAAATAAAAATTTATGTAAGATTTAAATCATTTCGTATTACATAAAACTTTTTTAAGTTTTAGATTCCTCATATGAGTTCATCCGCTTAAAAACCCAATGAAGAAAGATTCAGAAGAAAGATAATTCGAGATAAAATCGTTGGTTTTTAAAAACAACATTTTTATATGATGGCAAAGTTTATTAAAAAAATATTGAAATATTAGTTAAAAATTGTCGCAAATGTCTAATTATAGCATTGTTAGGCGGATAAGAACGATTCCCGAAATTTCAGAGCTCTAGCTTGTTGGGAAGTTAGTTAAATTATCTATCGAAAATTTGATGACACTCTGATACACCCACACCAACTAAAATACATAAAAACGTTAAAACTAACTAAAATTAATTCATCCAGTAAATTAAATGGTTGGAATGCAGTTAAGTCAAATCACTCTTGGAGACAGGAATTATTTGGCGGTATTTTGCCAAATGTGACGATCCTTCGCGGACTTAACGTTCAGCCAAAAAAAAAAAAAAAAAAAAAAAA
>BMAW01116805.1:40369-74596 GCA_019974015.1 Nephila pilipes
AAAAAAAAAAAAAAAAAAACCCGCCAAGTTTGGCAATTTTTGAAACCATGTCAAGTGGTTGGGCTAAACTGCATTATTTAAAAAATATATTATTCAAAACTTGTCGCAAATGTCTAAATATTGCATTGTTAGGCAAGTAAGAACGATTCCCAAAGTTTCAGAACTCTAGCTTAAGGGGTGTCAGGACCCTTTAACCTTCGAAAAATGTGTCTAAAATGCCTTTTATTTAAACTTCTGTATTATGCATAACAATCAACTGAAATGGATGAAAAAATTTTTATGAGTTTAAAATGGTTTCATGTGTATAATTTAATAGTTAAATATAAAAATTTATTTTTTTAAAAAAAGTTATTTGCTGTATTTTGAAGACTTAATTTTTTTTCTTCTGGAAATGAGAGTTTCACTTCAAATTAAACGTACAGTTCAAATATTATGCTAATACCATCAAAATAGTCTCAAATTAAACCTAACATTTGATTTCAGGTGCTGAACCTATTTCTTTTCCAAAATACTTTGTCAATATTTTTTAAAAAAGTTTAAAACTTGAAAATTGTAAATTTTTGAAGTTTTTGAAAATTAAAAAAATTTTAAAAAAAATATTTTCCATCAAATTACTTTAAATTTAGCTTTAGCATCTAGAGAATAGTAATTAGAAGATATGTACAAGTTTTCATCCATTTCTAATAATTAGTATTTCATACGTCTTACGTGAAAATTGAAAAAAGCATGTTTTGAGAAAAATGACTTTAAAGTTAAAAATTTGAATAATTTCCCACCCACTATAATAGCCAACATAAAAAACCTCTCATTTCATAATTAAGTCATTATTTTACAAATATACATTATATATATAGTATTAATTTGGTTTAATTCACTTTATGGGCCACAAATGTCATAAAGAAAGACTATTGAGTTATTTCGACATTTTTGGTATTTGAAAATATACACACATTTACAAAATGTGAGAGTATTAATGACTTAACTTTAGGTTTAAGTTATACAAAATAACTTCTTAAAGGTGCATAACCACTTTATATATCTTGTGTAGAAAATAAAAAAATTAAAAAAAAAAAAAAAAAAATTGGTATATATTGTAAATCTAAAATTTAGAATAATTTAAAACTTATTTAGTTACTCATCAAATAAAGCATTCATAATTTAAAAAAAAAATCTTAATTTTAACAATTAACAGTGAACATACAACCAACAGAATTATTTGATTTATTATGTAATCCTAAAAAGATTAAAAAAAAGCTTCACAGCAGTTGAGATATTTTTCTAAAAGCATACATTTCAATAAAGTAATGCAGTAAAATTATAAAATATAAGGTACAAATTATACATAACATTATTTAAAAGCTTATTCAGACTATTATGTATAAATTATTGCATGGTATATCATTATGACATTTCAAACTATTACAAACAATGTCACGTTAGAAATGAACAGCTCAATATTTAACTGTGAAAAATATAATTTTTATTCCAGTAATGTGGAAAAAAACATTTAAAAACCTCCTGGCACATAAACATCTCCTTCTTTCATTCTCATGTTTTCATTATCTTTTATAACTTTCAGTCTTTTTGTTTTCCGAGCTTCATGTGACTGTTCGCTTACACGTTTTTCGGCTTTCTTGATTCGCAGTTTATCCAAGATTTGAAAATGCATTTTCATTTTCTTACTAATGAGTAAATCTAATTTTTTTGCTACCGAAACCAAGGAACTTTGCCCATCATTGTAAACACACGTACCTAAATAGGCAGCAATTTCTGCCACATTACGACCACATCCTACAACTTTTGGGCAAAACTTCCAAATTAATGAGTTGAGAGACTCATTAGGATTTTGTGTTTTCCCACCTAAGCACTTTTTCAGAAGTGAAGGATGAGAAAGATCTTTGAAAACAGGCTTAATGACCTCCATCACAGCTTTGGGGACCGAATTCTTGTGTTTATATTCATGCTTCTTATTATCACATTCTGCATTATTATAACGACACCAAGAATTCGGACCTTTCGGACAGAACCAATGCATAGGTTCCTTATCAGTGCTGCCTGAATGTGCCCAGATGGACCAAATAGCTGTCCTCATGCTTCTCACATCAGTACTGTTCCCTCGGATGGCATTACCATAGTAAGTGGTCAGCTTATTAATTAAGACGTCTGTTAGTCTTCCTTTTCCCCCAATTGTTTTTCCATCAGAAAGTTTTTTATTTCCCTGCAATGCTTTGAGTTTTCGTAATCTGCTGCCCATCCTTTTCTGCACATGGCCAACACACTCGATTTTTTCTAATTGCATGTCTTTCCCATATGGGTATTCATTTGACAGCGCAAGAAATGTTTTACTGTCTCCATCACCTATATATCGTAAATATTTGGCATTGTGCTTCTGTTGGGATCTGAGAAAAATGCGTTTCATACCATCTACTTCCATTTTACCTGCAGAACCGGAGTGATTTTTTTTTACATACAGGTTTATGTTTAGACAACCACTGCAAGTAGGTGGGTCCAAATTTCAATCCTTTATATGAAACACATCCTTTGCAAAAAGACGACATCACCTCAATGTCAACAACCTTGCCAGACTCGGCACCAACTAGAGTGCATACGCCAATCAATGACATATGCCCCCTCGTCTTCCAAGTACCATCACCGCTAACTGTGAGTGTATTTGGATTTTCGGTCAAAGATTTTTCTTCCGTAACTGCGTTTTTCATGGAAGAAAGAGCTAAGTTTTTCGTTGAGCTCAAAATTTTAGTGTTTATGAGGTCATATGTCTTTTGTGATATCGGGGAAGGCAAACTCATTACAGAACAAAAAGTTTGAAGAGCAGTCAAACCTTCACCTATGCTCCGCATAGCTAAAACAGATCTTCTGTTAATTTCTGGCACATTCTTTTTTACACCAATCATTGGACAACTTCGAAAGTTAGACGAATAATCACATCTCGAACAATGAACTTGAAATAATGAATATAGTCCAATTTTTGATTTTTCAGTCAGAATTAATGGAGATTGGCAATTCTTGCACATGGCAGTATCATTAAAAAACTTTAAAAATGCTGATACGTCAATCATGCGATATCCATTAAAGTTTTCACATGTTTCTGTTTCTACATTTTCATAATGAACAAAAGAAGTAGATAGTTTTTTTGATGAAGCGCTGACTTTTTTTTCAACTCGGGCAAAAAACTTGCACCCATCAATATTTTCTTTTTGGAGAAATTGATTTCCACAAAACGATCTTTTTGATCGCGTTTTGTTACCTTTTCTCTTATTACCCATAGTAATTACGCTAAAATTTGAAAGAAAATAGGTTCAAATAGCTGCAAATAAGTACATAAAATTCTAATCAAAAATTCTCGCACACTTGTAAACAAACCATGAAGAATGTGGAACATGGGGAAATTTAGTTGTTTATTTCCTACTTTACAGAAAAAATATTTATTAAAAACTGAGGCTAAATTAATTGCGAAAAATCTTAAGATTAAACTAGAGTGCGGGAAAGCAAAACAAGAACTAAAGTGGGTGTGTCAGCCGCCATGTTTTTGACCACACCCACACTGGGATTTTTTTCGCAAAAGTGACTTCGTTTTGAATGGCTATAACTTTGCAACTAATAGGAATATCAAAACACTATTGGTACCAAATTATTCAGAATAATCCAAATTACATAAAAAACTTATTTTTAGAAAATCGATTTTTTGAAAATTTTAAAGGTCCTGACACCCCTTAATGGGAAGTTGGTTAAATTAACGATCGAAAATTTGATGACACACACACACAAGTGAAATACAGAAAAACGTTTTAATAAAATGTTATATTTTTAAGAAATGAAAAAATAATATTCAAACAAAAGACAAAAATATTCAAATCTAAACTTTTTTTTTAATCTGACATAAAAATTGTTAAAAAAATTGAGTAAAACTCCAAGCATTTCTAAATATATGCTAAGGAAATTCAAATGTGTGGGAATGAAAATTTAAGCATATGTCATGAAAATTCCAAATATTTGAAATAAGACGCCTTTTCTTAAAATTTAATTCTTTAATTCACTCTAATTTTGATTGCATGCAAAAGTATGTTTAAAAAGGAATTAAAATGTAGCAACAGTAAATTATAAAAATAACTAATACAGATATAAAATCATGCATTTAGAAATATTGAGGAAACAAATAAGTAGCATAAAAGTAAGTAGCTAAAAAAATTGAAACATTAAAGATATGAATGAAATATCTGTGAATAAGCAATGGCGAAATATTTCGCATTACCATGTTTTCCCGAGTATTTGAACTCGATGTTTGAAAATTATATCACATGAGTAATTGAAAACAGTATTCTTTCACTACAGAGATCAAATGTTATTAGCCACCCAAGAGGCTAGTTTTAGGTGGGGCGTTTTGACGTACCAAATCTCTTTCCAATTTTTTCATCGTTTGCTTTAATTTTAATGTCGTAAAGTTTACTATTTTCTATTTCTCGATATTTTAGCGTTTACTTTAATTCTTATATTTAATTGAGTATTTTAATAATAATTATATATATAAAAAAATAAAACTGCTCACCTTGCTTGGCTAAATCTGCTTTATACAAAACTTTGAATAGAACTTTTTTTATTTACTTTTTTACTTTATTTTATTATATTTGTTGTCAATTAGTTTTATGTTAGATCGTCAAGCCTATTTTTTTTTTATCCAATACTCGCTTCAAAATCTTTAAAAAAAAAAAAAAAAAAAAAAAAGTCCAAGTTTTCCACAGTAATAGAATTTATTCATCCACATAAATTAACGTAATGTATGTCGCATGAAAAAATGAGAAATAATATCAATTTAATCGATTTTATCTAAGAAAAATACTCACTATGCGGCCATTCCAATCGAATCGCCCGATAAGTTCAAAATTTAAACATCAATCGAATTCCATCATCAAGCTGTGTGGAATCGTTAGTCATTTCGCTCGCTCCGTGTTGCCACTTCAACAAAATAGAAGTAATAATTGTAATAATAATAACTAATTGCGTGCTCGCCACATTATTATTATTATTTTCCTTTTAGACATGCTAGATTTAATTTTTAATTTTTTTTATTTGCTAATTTTTGGCCACAGTGAGCGAAATTCTTTTTCTTCCTTGTTAAATATGTTGTCTTACCTTTTTTACAACGTTTTTACGTATTTCACTTGGTGTGTGTGTATCAGTGTGTCATCAAATTTTCGATCCTTAATTTAATCAACTTCCCATCAAGCTAGAGCTCTGAAACTTTGCGAATCATTCTTACTCGTCTAACAATTTAGACATTTGCGACAAGTCTTAACAAATATTTCAATATTTTTTTTAATAATGCAGTTTAGCCTAACCACTTAGCGCTATTTTAAAAATTACCAAACTTGGCGAGGGCTATTGTTGCAAGCTTGGCAATTTTTTTTTTTTTTTGGCTGAACGTTAAGTCCGCGAAGCGGACCAGGGTAGCCAGATTTGGCAAAATACCACCAAATAATTTTTTTTAATAAACTTTGCCACCATATAAAAACGTTATTTTTAAAATCGTTGGTTTTTATCTCGAATTATTTTTTTTTGAGGAGAGAATTATCCAGGTCTAATGTTCTGAGAAATTCGTTACACATATGAAGTGTAAACAATATTTTTACAACCTTTTTTCGATTGTGATGGTCTTTAAATAAGTTTATGAATGCATCTTAAGAATTCCAATCCTTCTGATATGAAGTCTTGAGTATTAAATTAGAGTAAATAAGCGGTGTGCTTTGAACAAAAGTCTTACCATGCAATATGAAATATGTGTGAGATATTTTATCATCTACTGATATCACTATTATACAAATATTTTTCTGCATCACTTCGCATTTCGGAAATTTATACCTTCAAACATATGATTCAGTTTTTAAAAATGAATGCAACGTCTGAGTCTTTTTTTAAAATGTGATCTCAAATTGAAAAGATTAATATCACATCTTCAAAAAGTAGAAGCCGTAAAGAATCGGTACTTATCCTTTATTTTGTTTTGTGAAAAGAGTTAAGTCACATTGTTTAATTAGAAAGAGCAATGAACATCTGGTCAAATACTGTAAGGCACGTTCTGTTTAAATAGCGATTCTATGTAAGCATGTAAGGAGAAGCAATCTTTTTTTATGTATATGAATAAGAATTTAAAACATGGAACAATGAATTATTATAATGTGAACGCTGGTTATTTAAACTGGGACAGATGTTCGATCGCAATGAAATGTTTCATTATCTTCAGCGTCGTATTTGTTCACGATTTATACGGTATTTTCTTTTTAAGAAATTAATTAACAACTACACTGCTGTGCTAAAACAAAAGTAAAACACAAGGCAATTGCTTCATTTAATTTATTCACTTGCCGATTTTTTTAAGTTCTGAACATTAGCTAACAAGTATTGTGTAACAGGTAATTTTAATTAAAATTGCTCGCGACTTGATTGAATTCATCGTGCATTTCAAACTTTTTAAAAGAACGCTTACAAAGGCAAGAGAAAACAATAGAAATTACGGAGGAGTACTTGAGTACCTCTTTGCGTCTCTCAATTTCTTCACCTTAATTATTCAAAAACTTTTACGCAATAAAAATTATTGTTCCATAATTATATTTAAAATAATAGTTTATTTGAGGAATCAAGGTCTTCTCCATTTGACCTTGGAAGAATTTCGATAAGTGAAGAAATCGTCGAAGGAGAATTTGAAAAAAAAAAAAAAAATAACAAAGCTCAAAAGTTTATTTGTCGAGCCGCCTGGGTTAGTAATAATATAGCTGCAAATTGCCTCATTAACTGTTATTTTAAAAAAGAAAAATGTTTGTAATTACTTTACAAATCTGTTTAATTTCTACTTCATTTTCAGTCATTCTATGGGATTGCTATTTGTAAATATTATACATCTAACAGGTCAATTGAAAAGTCCCCGGCCTACCATAGTAAAACACATTTTTTTGGCAAAATTAATTTTTTTTATTCAACATAATTCCCTTTAAGGGTGATACACTGATTACAGCGACCCTCCAACTTTTCGATACCATTTTTGTAGTACGATTTGTCCTTTGCTTCAAAATAGGCCTCAGTTTCGGCGATCACCTCTTCATTCGACGAAAATTTCTTCCCAACGAGCATTCTTTTGAGATCTGAGAACAGGAAATAGTCGCTGGGGGCCAGATCTGGAGAATACGGTGGATGAGGAAGCAATTCGAAGCCCAATTCATGGATTTTTGCCATCGTTTTCACTGACACGGTGCATTGTCTTGGTGAAGCAGCACTTTCTTTTTCTTCAAATGCGGCCATTTTTCGGCGATTTCGTCCTTCAAACGGTCCAATAACGCTATGTAATAGTCGCTGTTGATGGCCCTTCCTTTTTCAAGGCAGTCAATGAAAATTATTCCATGCGCATCCCAAAATACAGACGCCATAACCTTGCCAGCCGACTCTTGCGTTTTCCCACGCTTGGGAGCGGGTTCATCGTGTGCAGTCCACTCGAATGACTGTCGATTGGACTTCGGAGTGAAATGATGGAGCCATGTTTCTTTCATTCCACATATCGACGCAAAAACTCGAGTTTATTAGGCTTGATCATCTTCAAACACTGCTCCGAATCCTCAACTCATGGTTGTTTTCGGTCAAAAGTGAGTTGGCGCTGCACCCACTTTGCACAGAGCTTTCTCATACCCAAATATTCGTGAATGATATGATGTACACGTTCAGTTGATATCTTTAGAGTGTCTGCTATTTCATTCAATTTCAATTGATGGTCATTCAAAATCATTTTGTGGATTTTTTTAATGTTTTCGTCGGTAACAACCTCTTTTGGGCGTCCACTGCTTTCACCGTCTTCGGTGCTCATTTCACCACGTCTAAACTTAGCATACCAATCCTTGATGGTTGATTTTCCTGGAGCAGTGTCCGGAAACTCCGTATCAAGCCAGGTTTTTGCTTCAAATGTATTTTTTCCCTTCAAAAAACAATATTTTATCAACACGCGAAATTCCTTTTTATCCATTTTTTTCACAATAACAAAAGTTGCTTCCCTCAAAATGCTATAATTCACAAACTAATGATCCGACAGCTGTCAAATTTATACACGCATCTCTTGAGGGTTAGGGCTAACTAAAAAACATATGGATTTAATTCTATTAGCGCCATCTATGTGTCAGGCAGGGGACTTTTCAAATGACCTGTTATAGATACATTTTAAAACGTTTTTCTGAATTTCACTTGGTGTGTGTGTGTGTGTGTGTCATCAAATTTTCGATCGTTAATTTAACCAACTTCCCATCAATCTAGAGTTCTGAAACCTTTTGGAATTGTTCTCACTCGCCTAACAATGCGATATTTAGACATTTGCGACAAGTTTTAGCTAGTATTTTCTTCAATAATGCAGTTTATCCCAACCACTTGGCGCGATTTCAAAAATTGGCACCAAAATTGGCGATTTTTTTTGTTTGGCTGAACGTTAAGTCCGTAAAACGGACCAGGGTAGCCACATTTGGCAAAATATTGCCAAATAATTCTTGTCACCAAGAGTGATTGGGTTAAACTGCATTCCAACCATTTAATTTACCGGATGAATTAATTAATTTTAGTTACTTTTAACGTTTTTATGTATTTCACTTGGTGTGTTTTTCTGTGTGTGTGTATCAGTGTGTCATCCAATTTTCTATCGTTAAATTAACCAACTTCCCATCAAGCTAGAGCTCTGAAATTTCGGGAACCGTTCTTACTTGCCTAACAATGCAATATTTAGATATTTGCGACCAGTTTTAACTAATATTTCAATAATCTTTCTTAATAAACTTTGCCACTATATAAAAACGTTGGTTTTTATCTCGAATTATTTAATATAAATTAATTTTATCATGAGTTTTACTCCATTATTCAAAAAGCAGTTTTATTTAAAATCAATACTTTTTATACGCAAGCACAAGTTTTCAGCAAACTCTACATGCTTCCTCTGGTCGGTTTTCTCATAAATATAATTTTATTAACGATACATTAAATGAACTTAATCAAAGAAGAAAAAAATTAATGATCCTGGATAAATATTTCTCTAATATTTTTCTTTATCTTCCATTGCACACAACAGTGACGTGAAAAGAAATATGTTTCTGAGACCGACTAGCGTAAAAGTAAGTTATACTATAAATAATAGAAAAAAATGCCTTCCAGATTCCTTATAAGTTAAATGTTTGATGTTTAATTTAAAATTCCTCTTATTTCGAATAATTCTTATGGCTTAGAATTACAACCGTAACGAGTATAATCAGTGTTCAAATATTACTATTTTATTAAAACAAAATTCCTGTTTATACGTAAACAAAGACATAAAATTTTCGAAATCTTGAAACCTGGTTTCTGAATTTAAAAATAGTTGAACAAAAATGAATTTTCCCAATACATACTTAGAAATTTAAGATAATATTAGCAATAAATGTATAACTTTAATTCTTCATAAAATTGTTTTACGTTATTGTGTATAGTTTCTGTATAAAAGGTTAATAATTTAGCGCCATTGCACAGTAATGTAAGCCTGAGTGACCAAAAACAAAGTTAAGCAGAATTAAAGTTCTAGTTTTTTTCTTTTGTTTTATAAGTATATCATTAACATAATCAACATTTTTTTAATAAAGGAAAAATAACTTGAATTTGGCATGAAAAAAGTAAAATTCAGATTAAATATGATGCGTGCAAAAAATATTTATACTAATATAAATGTTCCTATAAAAATCTGTCTGAAATATGATTTTTAAGTAAGTAAAATTTTTACATAATTTAACTATTTGCCTTTTTATTAAAAAAAATATAAAATCTTACATGAGATAATCCACTCTATTTACACCGTAATCTGTTTTTATTGAGTTGATTACAAAAATCATGATTTGTCTTACTAACAAGTGCAAATTTTAAGACTTAACATTTTTTAATTCAACCTATTTGTACTTATTTGATGTTTTATTTGTAACTTCTTCAATATTTTTAACGCTATTATTTAGTGAATTGACATAGTATCAAAATGCAATAGTTTTTATAACCCAAATTTAATATTCTTTTATCTACTGTATTTTTATTTCGTATAAATTGTGTAACCTGAAATAAGAAAAAATGTATAGTCAAATAACTGCTCTAATGAAAAATTTCTTTTAAAAAAATTGCTTTCAATAAAAAATTGCAAAATGATTCAATAACTGTTTTAAAATCAAAAGAAGAAAAAAATATGTCTCCCAAAATTAAGACCAAACACTCAGCGAACAAAAGAAAAATTTTTTTACTAAAATTTAAAAATTTAAAAGAAAACTATCAGGTGTAAATTATTTAAAGGATTAACTAACCGTATTTGCAAAATATAAACTGCATTAATTAAAAAACTTTAGATCTTTATGTCTTTTGAATATTCGTTTAACAAATGATCTCAGTTGAATTAATTTTGAAGAAAATTAGAATTACTTATCAAAGATAGTAATTTTCTAACTTCAAATAACATTAAAAAAAATGCTTTTTTTAACAGCAAAGTCGTTAAAGACCAATTAGCATTATATGAAATAAAGTTGTAGTTAACTTTAAATTAGCAACATATGAATGAAACCGATGTTTCTGACTGCTTTTTGACTTGTGTTGGATTTACAAAAGTTTTATAATACCATTATTCGATACCATTTATAATATCATTATTAAAAAATTATTATATCTTGAATATTATAATAACTAACACATGGATCAATACGTTCCGAGACTAACCCAGAGATGGCGCTCGTAGTAAACCAGTAACCAGGTCTTTCTAGAGTACTAATCTTTGCTTGAAACGTGTCAAAATTTTAAGTCGATCGGACCAGAAACAGCTGAGTTATCGAGGTTGGAGTAAAGTCGTTTTGTAGTTTGTTTAAAAAATGGAAAAAACCGAGTTTCGTGTTCTGATAAAACATTGTTTTTTAATGGGTAAAAACACCGTGCAAGCGAAACAATGGATTGAAAAATGTTACACGGACTCTTGTCCATCAAAAGCAACGATTTGTCGGTGGTTTGCCGAGTTTAAACGTGGTCGTAACGACACAAATGACGCGGAACGCTCGGGTAGACCTGTGGAAGCCGTTACACCGGAAAATGTGAGTGAAGTGACACAAATTATAATGAAAGATCGTAAAGTGAAGCTCCGTGAGATTGCTGAGATGACACAGATATCATACGGAAGTGTATTTACTATCCTTCATGAAAAATTGAGCATGAAAAAGGTTTTTTCCAAGTGGGTGCCGCGATTGCTTTCGATGGAACAACGAGTCGATGATTCAGAAAGCTGTTTATCGCTATTTACTCGCAACAAAAAAGATTTCTTGCGTCGTTACGGGACCATGGATGAAACATGGATACATCACTACACTCCAGAGTCGAAGCGGCAGTCATCTGAGTGGCGCACAGCTGGCGAAAGCCGTCCGAAAACGCAGCAGTCAGCTGGCAAAGTCATGGCGTCAGTTTTTTGGGATACGCATGGCGTGATTTTCATTGACTACCTCGAAAAAGGTAAATCGATCAACAGTGATTATTATATTGACTTGCTGGTGCGTTTGAAGGAGGAAATCGCTAAAAAACGACCGCACATGCAAAGAAAAAAATCCTTTTTCACCAAGACAATGCACCCTGCCACAAGTCGATGAAAACAATGGCAAAATGGAATGAATTGGGCTTTGATCTGCTTCCCCACCCCCCATACTCGCCAGATTTAGCCCCCAGTGACTACTGGCTCTTTGCTGATCTTAAAAAAATGCTCCAGGGAAAAAGATTTGGCTCCAATGAGGAGGTTATCGCTGAAACTGAATCTTATTTTGAAGCGAAAGATAATTTTTTTTATAAACATGGTATTGAAAAATTGGAAAAGCGTTGGAACGATTGTATTACCCTAAAAGGTGATTATGTTGATGAATAAAAAAAAATTTTGCAAAAAAAATGTTGTTTTCAATGTTAGTCTCGGGACTTATTGATCCATGTGTTATACCTTTAAGTTCTAAAATAAAATCACTATTTCAACACATACCATTACATTCTTTAATTCCTTCTCTATCTTCTGCTTACAATCAAAACATAAAGCTTCTATAGATAAAAAAAAAAAAAAAAAAAAAAACAATGCCAACTGTTGATAACAAAAAGAATAAAACAAACGATTATGCTATAAAAATCAAATTATTAAATAAAATGTTAGAATTAAATCAAAACGATAAATTATTGAAATAGACACGAATATTCTTTCCAGACATTAAAATTAAAGCAAACGATAAATTATTCAATTGAATGTATTTGGAGCTAAATGTTATTACTTTTACCGTAAAATATTAAAAAAAATCTTTACTTTTTCTATATCTAATCATAACAACTTGATTCTTTCACTAATGGAGCTGAGATTTGAATCGAATTACTGAGTTTCAATGTAAAATAAATACTTAAAGAACTTACAGCAATTGCGAAAAAGAATTATCAAAACTTGAGATCGAAATTTTAATATGATAAATACATCAAGTAAGGAAGTAATGGAAACAATAACAAGTAGTTATTATAATTATTTGCTATTTAATTAAATGTTTTCTGAAAATCTTCCCCCCCCCCCGTATAATGGAACAAAATTTCAATATGAGCTCAAAGGATAGTCTTTAAAAAATGGATCAGCTTCGAGTTGTATGACTTATGTCGCTGTAGATTGTGCATATATGTTTTGTTTTAGAAGAGAGTCAAATGATGACTCCATAAAAACCGATATGAAACAGTTTCAAAAGGAGGGAAAATCTTGTACAAACGAAAACGGAAATAAAAATTCGGAAAAGAATTTAAATATTTTATAAACTTGTTTAATATTCGAATGATGTAATTGAGAGTTGTTAAGGCATTATCTAATAGCTCGCGAATGTAGAAAATGCTGAGAGGAGAAACTAACAAATATGAGTTTTAAATGAACCTTATGATGAAGTAGTTTAGTTTTTATTAACGTCGCACTAGAAGCAACACGAGGGCTATTGGCGACGGACCTCGTAATTTTGAACCACGGTCAAGTGACGAGGACGACACCTGAGCTGGCACCCCCATCTCCTAACATCCACACCACGCCAACGGGAGGACTTTGGGCCCCGAACAGATTTAACGTGCATCAGCCCCGGCTACACGGCGGGTCTTTGGTGGCCAAGGATCGAACCCGCGACTGAACGAAAACCGCCAGCCGCTATCCACGACCTTGACCACTAGGCTACCGCGGCCCCTTATGATGAAGTAAAATAAATCGTTAGATGATATTAGATGATCTCAAAAGATAAAAATAAAACTCTTTAATGTCGCAGGCTACAAATTATAATCCTGAATCCTGTTTGAATGTCTTTCCATTAAGATAAACTTCAGTCTTTTAAATATTAAATGACTCTCTATTCATAAGATAAAAGAGTTTACGCTTTTTAAACCAGCGTAAAAATTCTCCAACAAATATATAGAATTAAATTACATGAACCATCCTTTGAAAGGAATTAAATTATAATTCTCTCTTTTTGGATTCTCAAAATAAACTTTATGTGAGTAAATAGTTTGCTAGAGTTCAAGACATGTGTCTTATGTCAAAAACCAGATTTACTTGAAGATTTAATTATGAGAATTTAGGGTCACACACAATTATAATTTTCTTTTTAGAATGTATTCTATTTTCAGTGCAAAAAATATATATTAATCTAGAAAATTGTGAATACAGAATGGCTTTATTCAAAGAATAAAAATGAAGTTTTTGAAAGGATATTTTTTTGAGAAATATGCTAAAAATTCAATTGGAGAGTTCACAGTGATAACCAAATATGTTAATATAATGGAATTCATTTAATAGAAACATATTCAGTCAATTTAGTAACTAATATATTCTAGAAGTCTTGACAAAAGATATAAAATGAATACATTATGAAATAGTTAGAAGAAGCTAATAAATATATGAGTATTTTGAAATTTTCAGTGGTTACATCGGCCACATATTTGTTTTTTCTTAAACTATTTTTCAATATTCAATCAAGCATTTATTTCTCTATCTCCCTCTCTTTATATATATATAGGATTTTCCAGCTAATTATTAAATAATTAATTTTATTTTCCAATGTACTGTAAAACCAGTTCCTCAGATACTCGATAGATGGCCCCATGAATCAGCGTCATGTGATAGCTCATGCAGCGCCACCTATTCCAGAACAAAATTGAGCTACTTTTCGTTCTCGCTCTCTTTCTTCCACTTTCCGCTTCTCTTCTCCTTCACATTACCCGCGTCGGAAGTAAACTCTGAACACCAGAGCGCGTTCCCACGCCCATCGCCGATATGGGATAAAGTTAATAAGGCAACCGTCTATTTTGCTCCGATGAACTGGTCGACATCTCCTGTTGTAAATATTTCTCATTTCATCTCTCCAAATAATAAACGAAGGAAAATAAGTCGAGCCTCATCATTGAATTCCTACGATGTCATCATGGAATCCGGTAATGGAATTATATATAAACTGCTGTTTGTAGAAAATGCAACACCATGAAGGAATCATCAGAATCAAATGAAATTCGCAGCAAATGTCAATTATAGGATATTATGCAAATTAATAAAGTTTCAGAGCCATCGCGCGTGCGCGGCGCGCGCAGCGCCCTCTGAATTGATGCTGAAAGCGTATAAATAAAGTGCTGTAGCGGGACGTTGAAAAAAGTCTATGATTATTTGTTAGTGGCAAACGTTTAGTGAGACCTGAGTATGCCTCCACGACGGAAGAATAAGAAATTCAAGCAACTTACGGAGTTTGAACGAGGGAGGATAATCGGCCTTCGAGAAGGAGGATTTTCCTATCGCGCAATAGCAGCTCGTATGCAGCGGAACAGTTCCACAGTGATGCGAGTTTGGAAGCAGTGGACCGACGAGCACCGAACAACTCGAAAAACAGGCACTGGACGACAGAAGGTGACGTCAGAGCGCGATGATCGACACCTGCTCCGCATGGCGGTGAATGATCGCACAGCTTCCTCCAGGCAGCTGGCAGCACGTTGGTCTACTGCTACAGGTGTACAATTGTCGGCTTCGTCAATTCGTCGTCGTCTGCTGCGCCGTGGATTGCGTGCAAGGGTGCCTTTATACAGGATTCCCCTCACGGCGAATCATCGACGGCTGCGTCGGCAGTGGGCTCTTGAGCACAGAGACAGGCGAGCTGATTGGCACCAAGTTGTCTTTTCAGATGAATCACGCTTCAATTTGTGGACCCATGATGGCCGTGTTCGTGTTAGACGTTATGCCGGTCAACGCTGCCTTCCTGAGTGTATTATTGAACGACATAGTGGTCGAACACCCGGAGTTATGGTCTGGGGTGCGATTTCGTATCATGGACGATCCAATTTGATACGAATTGAGGGTAATCTCAATAGCAACAGGTACGTCCGTGAAGTGCTACAGCCCGAAGTCGTTCCTTTCCTTCAAGGCATCCCTGGAGCTATCTTTCAGCAGGATAATGCACGCCCACATGTTGCGCGGACTGTTCGAGACTTCTGTTCAGCACAACGCATGCAACTTCTTCCTTGGCCTGCTTATTCACCGGATATGTCGCCTATTGAGCACGTGTGGGATATGGTTGGTCGGCGTCTCGCTCGTGATCCGCGTCCTGCAGTTTCCAAAGACGAACTTTGGTTGCGCATACAAGCGATATGGAATTCTCTTCCTCAAGCAGATATTCAACATCTGTTTGACTCCATGCCACGTCGTATAGCAGCACTTATTGCAGCGCATGGTGGCTGCACCAAATACTGATTTCGGACGCTTAATTTGTTTCTTTTGTTTTGAAAATTTCATCATTTATTTGTATCAGTACAAGTCGTTTCTGCATTAAATTTCATTTGATTCTGATGATTCTTTCATGGTGTTGCATTTTCTACAAACAGCAGTATATATTTAATTAAACGATCTTAAAATTTAAAACCTAAAAAACAAAAAAAATCTATGAAAGAACCAACATTTTTTAAGAGAAAGCCAAGTAAAAGGAAATCAACTTGTCTGGAAAATAATATCGCGTATGATATTTATAAGTTTTCACAGCTCACTGTTTGAAAATTCCTGCCACAAACTTATATTTTAGGATATTAAAAGACTTATTATCAATCTGAATGTTTCGTTATTTTTGTGGGGTTTTTATCTTTCAAAAACAATATTTGATTTGCTTCTGTTAACTACCGTATGACCTACGGCAATGGACGTTGATAATTGAGAACAATGTTCGGGCGGTAAGCAAAATTTCCTGGATTTGGATTAGCTTCTATTTACTTCCCCATCGTAAGACACACACTCATACAAACAAAATCTAATTATATATGACACAGTACCACTTGACACTTCAAGATGATTTCGCTAGAGGATGTTTGACGAAATCGAGACTCGAACTCGAGGACACCTTTTTTGACACAAAATTCGTAACTCCTCAACGAAGTTATTGCAATTAATTATTATAAAAGAAGATAGTATTTCCATATAATAGGGACTTTCTTTTTCAAAAAAAAAAAAAAAAAAAAATGAATGAAACAAAATTTCAAATATTTAAATTGTGATAATTACTTTATTTAGTTTTGATATGTACTCTCTCTCAGCTTAAATGTACCTAAATAAAGTTTGATAAGACTTCGACTGAAACTGGCGAATTACGAACCATCCCTATACGGCATTCGAAAATCAATACACTAAATTTAGACTCTTAGACATTACAGCAGAAATTTAAGTAGCTGGAAAGCGACGCTGTGTTTTGGCAGATTTGGCAGCTGTTACGCCGTAAGTAGTCGCAGCTGTGCTTCATAAAATAGTAAATATGTGCTCAAGTGTAATGGATTAAGTGACTCGATCTTTTTTTCTATTTTACAAAGCAACTCCTTCAACTGATCGATATCAATTCTTTTGAGAAAGAATACTCGTCAGATGAAAATTGTAATTGAATGCTAAAATAATTTACTATTCCTTTAGAAAATGTGTTGCATCCATACAAAACAAAAAACAAAAAAGCAAAATATTCATCTATCAAATAATGTGATAGCAGAAATATTTAAGGCAAAACTCTTCTCATTGTTTATATTATAAATTAATATTAAATCAAAGATAAAATGTAATGATAAATTTTTAAAGAAACATTTAAAAAGTTTTTTGTTGCAGTATTCTAGTTTCGTTACTGAAATTCAGATACAAAAATTTAAAAAGTTGTAGAACAGATTTAGCCACCAAAGGTGCGCTTTTTTTTATAATTATTATTAAATTGCTCAATTAAATATAAAAAAAAAATAAAGTAAACGATGAAATATCGAGAAATGGACAATAGTAAACTTTTCCGATTTTAAAAAAGTAAAAGAAACGATAAGTTATTTAATTCAATATATTTAAGCTAAATGTAATTAAAATTGAAGCAAATAATAAAAAATTGAAAAGTGATCTGGTTGGCCAAAACGTTACACTTAAAACAATGGCCCCTTAGGTGTCTAAAAAAATGGCTGCCTTACAGCTGTCTTAAAATTCTGAATAGTGTTATTCATTTTCAGTCGTATATTGATTCCAGTTTATATATGATTTAAGGTAATACATAAATCTAAAATTAAATATAATACTCAATTTTTTATTTGCTTGACTTTAATCCAATAAGAAAATTAGGGGAAATTTATTACGACGTATTTTTGAAAATTGAATTCATTAGTGGTGAAAACAAGTATCAGACATATATTACATATATTTTATTTCAATCCAGTAAAACATTCAGGAGAAATTTATTATGACATGTTTTTGAAAATTAAGTTCGCGTTACTGGTGAAAGCAGACATCAAAAATATACGCAAAAATAAGATAAATTTTTGAAAAGTTGCCAAAAAAAAAATTGTGCGAGATAAAAACGCGGGATTTATGAATGCCTTAACAATCCGTATGATTGGAAACAGTTTTCAATAATCTTTTTGATCCTTGTTTATATGTAAATTAATATATTACTCGGCAGTTTGAAAAAAAATTAATTTTTTGACTTGCACTTTATTTCAAATTTCAAAAGCTTAAAAAAATGTTCTCACCTTGAGTAAAAAAGTGATTGATTGAAAGAAGGTTTTTATGGCGCAAACGTCAAATCTCACTTCGCTGCACAAAATATTCGCATTTTCAATCTCGACTGAAAAAAAAATTTAAAAAAAAAAGTAGAAATTTTTTGTTTGACTAGAAGGAGAGTCAAAAATAGACTGATCACCAAGGTATATCGGGGGCGTGTCACTTTCTTGTGTCAAATTTTTCTGAAAAAATGATAGCATAAACTTGGAACATTTTTCAGAGAAAAAAAATGCTCCAACACAAACACACTAATATTATAATCTGACTTTCCAATCTCATAGAAATTAGCATATTTTGTTATGCTAATCGCTTCTGTTTTTGAATTAATCCATTTTAACCAGTATAAAACACGCAGCATATTTCAAATCTTTATATCCTGTAGCCTAAATAGACTGAAGCCTAAGGCCTCAAGGTGTGTAGAGAATTTCGTACATCTCAAACAGTTATTTATTTATTTATTCTGGCGAAATTGCATAGAGATCAAATTTTAACACATCGAAGTAGGAAGTTTCGAATTGTATCATTTCAGCTGCCAATGCTTACCTATGTGCTTACATTATTAAATGTGCTGTGAATAAAAATAATCCTTTTGTAAGTCAGAACTTAATAATCATTTTGCTTTTAATACACTTTTTAGTTGTATATTTTACTACTAATATACTTCTCTTAATTATATTTCACCATTTAATACTCTTTCCTTCTTAATTGTATTTCGTTTCAACAATTACTTCGATAAAATACAAATTTTGTTATATGTGACTAACCCTAGATGTAGAAATATATCTTGTCATAATAAATTTGTGTTCGAATCCGTAAGAAATTAGAAGGAAAAAAAACTGTAGGTTGTTAAATAGTTCTACAGTAAATAGAATAATAATGTTTTTCTCAAACAAAAAGTTGAGTGGTCGCGCGCTTCTCCCGGAACGATTGCTTAATACAAATCAAACTTCTTAAAGACGGTCGCGCAGCAAGGTGGTCAACGAAATCGCAGAAAGGCAATTTACGCAAGCCTCCTCATAAACCCATAAATTATCATGTATGATATATTCAAGACAAAAAACAGCGTCAATTTGTTGTTGATAAAGGATCTCTGGAGTTTGGGCTTTATTACTTGGCTTCACAAAACCTAAACTCGGCCCTGCTTATACCATAATGCTAATTGAATTTTCACCTTTACGTACTGAAATGGGGGGGAAAAAAGAATTTGAGTAATTCTTAAATTTAAGCAGATGTTATGACAAACGGATATATATGATATCCTCAAAAAATTGCACAAATATTAGGACATTTTCAATATGAAAATGTGTTCATGTTTTTGGTCTGTAACATAAAGCCAAAACAGAAAAAAAAAAAAAAAAATCAGATATTTTAAATGCAAAATTTTTTAATATTGAGTCTTAAAAGGTAAGAACAAATTTTTACGCATTTAAAGATGTTTTCACTTTCAGTCAGAGTTTGAATAACATTTGGATCACATTTTCAGACAAAAAAAACAAAAAAACCAATTTTCATATAAGTTCTTCATGTTGTGGCACCTATTATACCGGGGTTCTATTCTCTTCAAATAATCTTTGGAAATTTTAACATGATGTTGTTTGATTTGAGAATCTCATTCAATAAATAAAAAATAACAGATGTTAATTGAAACAAAATTAATGAAGTATAGTGAAATGATTGATTGACAGCATTTATAAGCACAGAAGCGTTTAATACGTGAGCGATACAGATGGTGAGTGGAAGTTATAACCGAGGAAATTAGGATCGTGCTTACGCTGGCATGGGTAATGAGATATAAGATCAAAATTGTAGTGGATCTGCATACGGTCAGCGAGTCATACCCTCATTTCAAATTCCACTACGAACTCGGATCCAATTAATCCGAAACAGTTAAGTAATGTTTGTAATGTTTAGAATCGGCAGTGTGTAGGGACTTTTTAATAATTTAGTCTGAATGCTGGATGTTGGTAGCTGTGAATAGAATAATTTCGTTCCCCCCTCTATCTGACTTTCTATTCGTTTGAGTATTCTTTAATTTAGTGACGGAGCGATAAAGTGAAGGAAATAATACCTGAACGTCGTAACATGTCCTATGTCTTTAATATTCAGAGACATTCCATAAGTTTTCGGCGTTTCTGGTTTTCTGACTCCGTGGAGGAAGAAAGAACTGATGGTCTTGATTGCCGCCGGCTGTTTCGAACCCTGGTTCATTGGGTCGCAAGAAAAATTACCGGTCGATTTTTGCTGCGCCTTTACCAACCAGACTGAAGAGACTTCTCTCTCGGACTAGTTTTTAAGGCGTTTTAAATTTTGGCATTGTTGTAGCAGAGAACGGCCGAAGTTCATTTGAGGTTTTTTTTTTTATTATTATTTGTTGACTGTTTAAATATTGATCAACGAAGGAGAGATCAAGAGAAGGAAATAATTTCTGAGCATTACGATATGCCCTATGTCTTTAATATTTAGAGACATTCCATAAGTTCAGTTACGATTGACTATTATTTGACTGTTTAAGAATTGGCAAGTGTTGGAGTAATCAAGAGAAAGAAATATTGCCAGGATGTTACAATATATTCATTTAATATATTACGTCTTTAATATTTAGAGATATTCCATAAGTTCAGTTAAGGCTCCCATCTACCCGCCATTTTGATTTCGTGGACGTAAAGTTAATCCTACGGAATTTTGACTTTAATTTTCACATCTTTACTATTTGATCTATTTGAATGCAATAAAGTGCATCGGAAAGAGCAAAAAATAATCAATGCTTCTGTGGAATTATTTTTTTCCTACGAATTTTAAAAATATTTTTATTCTTATTTTAATGATTCATTTTTGAGTTTTCCGGTCTTTAAAGAATATTTTCAAATATTTTTAAGAATCAGAGGAAAAAAGTAATTCCACAAAAGCATTCATTATTTTTTGCTCTTTCACACGCACTTTATTGCATTCAAATAGATCATATTAAAGATGTGAGAATTCAAGTCAAAATTCCATAGGATTAACATTAAGCTGATGAAATCAAAATGGCGGGTAGACGGGAGCCTTAAGATTGACTATTATTTTACTGTTTAAGAATTGACAAATGTTGGAGTAATCAAGAGAAGGAAAATCTTGCCAGGATGTTACAATATATTCATTTAATATCTTACGTCTTTAATATTTAGAGACATTCCATGATTACATACTTTTCCTCTCGAGCATGTTAAGTGAAAAAACTCTTTCATATAACAATATAGGAAATGAAATATAGAACTTATCTTATACTGGATAAAATGGGTTGATCTTGGCAATAATGAATAGCATGGGAAACCCCTAGTGATAATGCATTGCATAGGAAATCCAATGTGATAAATCATAGCATAGGGAACCCACAGTGATAATGAATATCATAGGAAATCCATAGTGATAATGAATAGCATAGTGCTCTGAAATAGGCTAATTCTGACGATAATGAACAGCATAGTGTTTTTTTTTTATAAGATAGCTGGGTCAGAATATGATATTAAAATGTTAAGCAATTTTCAGTCTGAAAAAGTGCTTCGAATTTGGATTCACTTCTGTAACAGCCTTCACAGTCATACTGTGCTAGAACAAATTCTAATTTAATACACACACACACACACACACAAAACATCCAACGTATCTTGTTAAATTAGCGTTCTTTTCTTGGAATAAAAATACCTTGCTGTTTTCTAGAAATCTAATCTCTGTACGAAAAACAGCTCCGTTTGCTGTAGAGTATACAAGTCATAAAATGTGCCGTAACTTAATTCAGTGTCAATGTCAAGTGTCATAAAAGTGAGCCTTAGATGGGAGAGAGATAAAAAAAACGGTTTGTTTGATTCAGCTGCCGCGTTACGTGCGAAGGGGTTATTTACACAACAAGCTTTGGGGAATGTTGTTCTCAAGGTTGCATAATGAATGGAGAAATGCAATTTCTTTTACAGTAATGAACCAACGAACATCACCGTTTATTATAAGAGCTATCGTCACTGATGCAATAATATAGATGGAAAACAGGTGGCCGCGGTAGCCTAGTGGTCAAGGTCACGAACTCGCGACAGGTGTTGTTTCTGTCGAATCGTGGGTTCGATCCCTGACGCCACTAAAGTCCGTGTAGCGGAGATGATGCATTTTAAATTTGTTGAGGTTTCAAGTCTTCCTTTGGTGTGGAAGTTTGAAGAGGGAGGTCTCGACACTTGACCGGGGCTCATGATTATGAGCTCCGTCGCCCATAGCCCTCGTGTTACTTCCAAGTACAACATTAACAAAACAATGAGTCAAGATTAAAAACTGGAAATCACATTATATTTATTAATATGTGCTAACTTATTGTTGTTTTGAGAAAACGGCGTCAACAAAAACGCGTGGGCATAACGTAAAGGATACACTATGCTAGATTCAAAAGATTGACATTATAATACAATATGATTATAATGAATACATTTAGTTTGCTTAAGACAGAGATCTTCAATCTGGGTTCTACGAAAATCTATAGTTCCCTAGAACTTTGACAGGGGTTCCGCAAGAGATCAGTATTTGCTTAATCGAAGAGCCAAAATTTTAATTTTTATGAAAAAATCGGATTCTTAAAGGAAGTCACTCGTAAAAATAAATATAAATTAAATATTATATGGATAATATAAAACCTTAAATTTCGTAAAAGTCACATGCTTCAAATGCATTAAGTGAGATGTATTAGACCACATATTGGTCTCCGTTCTTTGGCTCAGGTGAAGAATCGCCCACTCGTTTGGCCGCTAATTTCACGGTATAAAGTAAATTTGGCGCCAATCTAAAATTAAAATTTTTAGCAGATTACACTTTGAAAGATAATATTGAAGGCTTTCCTAATTTGCATAGTATTTTAGTAGATGGTAACGCTAATCCAGTTAAAAATTAGTTTGGTCCAACATTTAATCAGATCTGTAAAAAGCATTTCTTGAATATTTCCTTGTTCAAAAAGAAAAATTATCTTAGATTCAAAACCTTTATCAAGAATGTGACACCTCCGAACTTCCAATAAAAGAAAGAGAATAATAAATTGATACATAGACCGACACTCAATTGAAACTAAATTTTAGTCAAGTTGATATTATGCATTGCATTTTTTTTTTTTTTTTTTTGATTGACATTAGAAAAAAAAAATCCTGAAATTGCCCAAAGAACTTTGAAACATCTAATGTCATATGCTTCAAAATATGTATGCGAAAATCTTGAAAACAAATTGGTTAAAGATGACAATAGATTGTTGATTTCAACAATTATTCCAGAAGTAAAAATACTTTGAAATGAAAAAAAACAATCACAATCATTACATTTTTTTTTTTTTACTTTTTATTAATTTGTTATAATTTTAGATATAATTGCTTTTGTTTATTATTCATAGAATATTCTTTAGAAAAATCCAATTAGCTACCAGATCATTCATTATCTTGTTAAGACGCATCTATTGTGATAAAATAGAGATGCAATAGTAAATTTGTAAATTTGAGTAGGTTAAAGTTTTGTTAAAGAGGGTCCTTCAAGAAAATGGTAAGCTCAAAGGGTTCCCCAAAGTTTGAATACCATTAGCTTAAGTTATATTTACATTGGCTAAGACATATTTTATTCAAGATTTTCTCGTCTGCTTTTATTTTAATATCCTAACGAAATATTGTTGTCTACTTTAATAATGAATCGTTTGCACTTTTTTTTTTAAATACTTAATTTAATAATTAATTTTTTATGGAAAAATCGTCTGTTTTTTTAAACTTTGACGACGTTTTTGTACTTTAGAATGTTTTATTGGTGAAAAAAAATGCATTAGGAATTTGAAGAAGGTAATTTTTTTTCTTAATAGTTATTGTTTCTGTGGAGCTTGGGAATTGAAAGTAGACTTACTTTACGCTAATTAATATTCATTTTAAATAATTCTATTTTTTTTGACAACATAATACAAAAAAAAGTTACTGCATGTTAAAATGAAATTAACAAAGCCAATTTCAATTTTATTTATCTATTTGTTTTAGTTTGCTTATGAATATTTCGGTATGAAATAAATCTTTCTGTTCGATTCATAGAAAAGTAATATCTCCTCGGCCTAAATTTTTTCATTTGCTCCCACTTTATAAAATTCTTGTTGTATCTGAAAGAGGTATGTATCCTTCATGTAATGCACCATGCGCTTTTTGACACAGTCCCTGTCCTTGTCCATGCACTTGCGTCGCCGCGGAACCATTTGGGCAAACCCGTTGGAGAGCTCCCCGTCCGGTGGATGCTGTCGCCACCTGGCTTTGATTTCAGTTTTCATCTCGTTGTCAGGATGAAAGTGGTGTGAATTTTTGTGTTTGGGTGGAGGTGAAATTCGCAAGGTCGAGTGCAATGACATCTCGTTTCTTCAAACTCATCTCTATGTGTTAGCCATCTTTTTCAGTTCTCATCACATAAATGACAAAAAAAAAATTTTTTGAACAAACATAGTTTTTAGGAATGACAAGAATTTTAAAAACGGTTTAAGAAATAAAATAAAAAAGTTATAACCATTGAAACATTATTTTTCGACCCCGCCTCCTAATACAGTTTATATTTATTCATTAATTAGCGCTAATTCTAAAAGTAATCACAACTCAGTTACAATAAGACTATGAAACTTGCATTTCTATATGTATTAAAAATTTTGAGCAGAGTATATTTTTGCTATTTTAAACATTATTCTGAGTTTCAGTGTCCAGTAATATTAATTTCTGGAAATTATGTAAAATAATTTTCTTAAAACATGTTATTTCTAAAAGTGTCGAACCACTCGCAAAATTGAGAGCTTCAAAAACAAAACAAAAATGAAAATTGGCTCTGCTAATTTCATTTTAGCATGTGCTACCATTTTCTTCTCTGTTAAGTTCTCGATCAGTAGAATTATTGAAAATGAATATTAATTAGAGTTAAGCAAGCGTACTTCCAAGCCCTAGTCTCTACCAAAGCGATTACCATCAAGAAAAGAAAATACCTCCTTCAAATTTCTTTTCATTTTTATTTTCAACAGCAAAACATTCTGAAGTACAAAAACGTTGTCAGTGTTAAAATCAGACGATTCTAGCATAAAAATCAATTATTACGTTAATTATCAAAGTAAGAGCAAACGATAAATTATTAAAGTAGACGATAATACGTTATTGGGATACTAAAATAAAAGCAGACGATAAAATAGTAAATTAAATGTGTCTTAGCAATGTAAATGTACCTTGAACAAACTAAATGTATTCATTATAATCATAATGTATTATAATGTCAACAATTTGAACCAAACACCAAGTATTCTTTATTTTATACCCATGCATTTTTCTTCATGCCATTTTATCAAAAAAAAAAAAAATATTAACAGATGTTAATAATCTTGACAATAAGAGAACTTCTGAATCGTAAGAAATTGCTTCGGAAATTATTCTTTTCCGAGTAATGAAATAAAAGCGATTCATAAGAATTAAAACGAATCCCATTTCATTTTTTTTTAAAAGATTGAACTTATTAAACACTTGTTGGTGGAGGGTAATGAAGCAAAAGAAATTAATTAATTCGGGTTAGTTTCTTTTCCTGCGATTGAATGCAATCGTTTTAATAGTTAGTGCGAGAACTAAGGAAGTAAGAAATTATGTTCCTGAAAAAAAAGAGAAGAAAAGACACACTGTGGTCCTCTGTACAGAAACTGTGTCATATCCTGTTGTTAAGACAAGCACTCCAGTGTTCCATTTTTCCTGTTTGGGAAAAGTCAGAAACTTACAATTGTGCTTTATTAAGCCTTACATAAAGAAAACAAATAAATATTTTTTCTTATATTTCTTCTTCTTTTTCCAGAAAATCTTACAAATGATATTCTTGTTATATTTTTCTTTATAACTGTTCTAAAATCGTATAACGAAACCTTTTTCGTGAGAGCATATAGCAGGCCTTCTCATGAAATGCTAAGTGTTTCTGTGAACTTTCGAATGGTTTTCAATAAATCGGAAAAAAAAAAGAATTCTCAAGATTTACATAGTAAAATATATTTTGGAAAAGAAAACTTAAGAGGCAGTGATAATGAAGTAAAACACTATTGCAAAGTGATGGATGAAAACAAGAGAAATAAGTCGTTTCCATTGTACAAAGTACTCCTATTTTAGAGAAGAAAACTTGGAATTCAATAATAATGAAGCAAAAAAAAAAAAAAAATTACAAATTGCTAGATACACCAAGAAGTGGAATTCCTCATTTATACTGTACAATGTATTTTGGGGAATAAAATTTGGAATGCAATTAAAATGAAGCAAAAAGTATTGGAAAATGCTTTATGAAAACAACACGAATAAGTGGGATTCCTCATTTACATTATACAGCGTATTTGGGAGAAAACTTAAAATGCGATGATAATGAAGTGAAAAAAAATATTGGAAAGTACTGGAGGCAAAGAGAATAGGCAGTAGAATTCCTTTTTTGAATCGTATTTTGGAGAAGAAAACCCGTAATACAATCAGAAAAAGGAAAAGAAAAAAATAAATAAATCACAAAATGCTGTATGAAAACGATGAGAAGAAACTGAATTATTTATTTACATTGTACAAGTTCCTAGATAAGAAAACTTGGAATGCAATTAAAACGAAGCAGGAAAAAAAAAAAAAAAAAACGCGTAAAAAAAGAACAAAAACAGCGCAGTGGAACATTTTGTTAAAACCAATATCTATAGAAAAACCTTCGTGATTCTCGATTCATATTGCCTAAATATTACTTCTTTGCACGATTTGCGTGCTTACTTTGATCTCCAATAACATTTGCTAAATATTATCATTTTTTCTAATTTAATCTGTTAAAAATGACAAAAAAAAAAACAGTCTGCAATTTTGTTAAAAAAAAAGTTGAAAAAAGGTTTATGGAGCATGTTTAAAAAGTTATTGAGTTGTTTTATTTGTTGAAAGTGAGAGCAAAATTTTAATCTGCACTACGAATAAAGGTCAATATTTTTCACTCTGTTATATCGTTTATTCAACAAATGAATATTTCCTCGACATCTATAATAGATATTGAATAGTATAACAGAAACAATTGATAGTAAAATCTAAAATCTCGACAAAAGTATTAAAAACAGATTTAAATGCGTTATTTCTTTTAACTACTCATGCATTTCTACAATGTTTTTTTTTTTTTCTTTTCATTATTCTTTATTTTACATCTTTCTTCCTTCGACTCTTGGTCTCGTTTGGTTTTTAATTAATAATCTCGCTTAAACTAAAATTTAGCCTGGTTTGCCTTTTGCCTCATTGTTTTCAAATTAATAATATCGTACTTTCAGTATCATTTGTTCCATTCTATAACTTAAAACATTTGATGAGAAGTAAGTATTAAGGTTTTTTTTTTTTTTTTTTTTTTTAATTTTCCAAATCAAATAAATTATTAAAATTTATTCATTGCAATAATTTTGGTAAAATAAATTCTTTTTACTACCAGTGTTCAAGTTCGATACGTTGTTAAAGAAAATTATGAATTTGAGAAATAAAAGAAGAAGAAAACGTGAGACATGGAGGGGGGGGGAAAAGAAAATGGCGGACAAATATAATTATTTTCAGGCTATGTAACAAAACTATTATAATCTTATAACAGTATGAAACACACATTCTTCACTGAAAAAGTAAATTTCATGTCTTCAAACAATTTGCCATATCAGTTTTTATGTAATACTTATAATTTCTTTCAACAACAACGTCGACGTTTTGTCTGGAGCAAATTCCTGCAACCTCCCATTTTTCGAAATCACATAGCGACTGTGACCTTCTCTACCCTGAGATAATCGGCATATTAACTTCGCATTTTTGCATATTTACTTCCCGAGGCCAATAAAAACTCATAAAGCAATTTAAGCCCACAATTTTCTTGTAACAATTTAATCGATTTATCAACCCTAACCAGTCTCCCCCCCATCCCTCTTAATGACATTCAAGAATAACCCTACGGAAACAAAATAATACGAACTCAACTGAAATCAATAATTACGTTTAAAAACAAATAACAAAGGGAAAAAAAAATAGCATAACTGTAGCCGTGCTTGTAACTTTGAATACATTTGCGTGGGCCCGAGAGCCCGGAAACGACCAGAACGGACTCGGATACCCTGAGCCACGTGACACAACTTACCTTACAGCATCTCGCGCGTACGTTCGACAGGTCAATGCTGTTTGAAACGTTTTCCGCATTAAAAAACTAATTTAATGCACAAACTGAGATATGAGGCCTTCGCCAGTCTTTGAGTTTATCTAAGGCCAACGCCTATCTCTCTCAAAGAGCATGCCGGTTTGTAAGATAGGCAAATCTATAAAAAGAATCGCCATGGAATACTATCTGGGGTATATCTGAAAGGGAAGAAGTCTAATCAAGAATTAGGATCAGCCACCGTAACCTAGGAGATGTGAAGATCTGGAAGATGATAACGGGGCTTTGAATTGAATTGTAGACAAGAAAAAAAAACTGTGCTGACAGAATAGGTAGTTTCCGTTTTGATAGGTGGTGAAAGCCGTGTTCTTTTGGTTTTCGAGCTCTTTATATTTTTTGCTGCGTCTTTTATCGTTGCTTTTCAGACACCGCAATTAGGCTGTTATCACTTCGAAGGTATTTGAAGCGAATCGACTTCCTGATCGCTTTAAGTTGACTTGCGCGAGTGTTTTACGAAATATTACTTGAAAATTGATAGATGCGCACTCATATTTATAAAACTATTCGAATTTTTTTGAAGTGATGAATGGTCACTTGAACCCATGATTCAGTTTTCCGAAAAAAGTGTTGAAAGGAATGCAACAAAAAATTCTTATTTTTCTTGATAGGAGAAATAAAAAAAAATAAAAAAAAAAAAACTTTAATTCTCTTATGGAATATAAAATCAAATATAATTGAAAATATAATTTCATAGTTAGTGTCTAGCTTTTGACGAAAAAGTTTATTCAATTCATGCTGATTCAATTTAAAGGCTCCAGTCTACTGGCTGTTATGATTTCGTGAACGTAATGTTAATTCTGTAGAATTTTTACTATCGTTCTCAAATATTTTCTGTTTTTATCTATATAAATGCAAACAAATGCACCCGATAGAGCAAAAAATACTGAAAGTTTCTGTGGGATTACACATTTCTCCTCCAATTCTTAAAAATATTTTTACCCATTATTATGTTTTACAATATATCATTATTATTATTATTTTCGTTTGCAAGTTATCAGATATTTAAAAAATATTTTAAATGTTTTTCAAATATCGAGGAGAAAATGTTTTCCTTCATTATATATATATATATATATATATATATATATATATATATATATATATGATTTTCCAGCTAATTATCAAAGTATTAACTGTATTTTCAAATTTACTGCAAAAGAATTCCTCAGTTACTTGATAAGCGGTGCCACGAATCAGCGTCATGTGATAACTCACACAGCGCCCCCTATTCCTGAACAAAACGGGGAAGCGTGTAGTTCTCGCTCTCCTCCTCTTCTCTTCTCCGCCTTCTCTCTTCATCTGATGTAGTTGAACGTCCATCGCCGATATGCGATAAAATTGGGCTGTCATCTATCTTTCTCGAGGGAGCTAGTGAATCTAAAATCACCTGCACATAGTTATATTGTAAATAGTCTTATTTCATCTAAAAACGAATAAAATAATGATTCGACTGCAAGCCTATCATTGAACTGGTAAATGCCGACACCAAGCATTCGCCCCCCCCCCCCCGAGACACCGATGCACAGAAGGTGTCTTCTTGTCCAGACGGATACCTCCTACACAAACACACTTTAATAATTGTGACGAAATAAAACGGCGAATTCAAAATCCATGATTGTTTATTCATTTCGCTGAGCGAAGGTGACGCAACAAGGTATGCATTATTAAATCGAAGAAGGCAAGAGACGTAGCTCCGCTATCTGCATTACAACAGACAAGAGCAGAAGGGAGAGAAATTTACCTTGCATTCCATTTTATAGACAGGGATATCTAGGAATTTCTCAATTTCACGTGGTATGAGATGAAGGGATAATGAGGGATATTCATGTCATTTATCAGTCTCGTAGGGATTATTTCTGATAGATTTATGACTACGTGAAAGCAGATTCAACAGACTTTATGAGCGCGTGATCTAACAAATAAAAGGATAATTTAGAATTGGATCAAAAATAGGAATGAACTCTTTACTTATGAGTTAGAGAAAAGAAAATTAGGAAATTAAATTATATTTTTCAGTGAATTATTACAAATTTAAGTTGAATCATTACATATATATACACACACTTTTTTACTTTCAAATAGATAAAAATAGATTAGATTTGAGAGCACACGGAGTAGAAATTCCATAAGATTAAACATTACATTCAAGAAATCAAAATGACCGGTAAACGAAAGCCTTAAGCCATTTGTTTACATTGCAACATTTTTTATCAAAGTTTTCAGATCGATTGATTTGTTTTATCAACGTCGCGCTAGAAGCAACACGAGGGCTACTGGCGACAGACCTCGTAATTTTGAACTTCAATCAAGTGACGTGGAATCGAAATTTTCAGATTTGAGAAATTATGTTTATTTTCTCATTTTATTCTATTTTTATTAACTTTTTTACAAAAATTTTTAGGCCATTTAAAATTTCGCATTAGTTTTTTAAAAATTATTTTAGCAATTTATAAAACTTTAAATAAGCCCATGACTAAATAAACATCGATTAACTTTTCGTCTCATTTGTCTAGATTGTTTCATTGTAGTTAATAAATAATGCTCTAAATGAATTGTAATTAAATTGCGCATTCCACCAGTAATAGATGGTTTGAAATCAATCGGTAAAAAAATAATTTATAAACATAAATCTTCGGTTACTTAAAAACAACTCTATAAATTACATCCTTATCTTCTAAAATTATTGAGAATCACTTAATACATGAGGCAAATTATAAATTAGAGAATTATTTATGAATTACATAAGTAATGATTTTCGAGAATCTCTGAATAAAATAATAATAAAACTTATAATAAAATTAAATTGAGCAAGTTTGATTTTATTTCATATTGCTTTAAAAAAATCTGTGTAATGAATATTAAAAAATAAATAAACTTCGCGAATAAATGAAACACTTTCCATTAATAAAAGAAAAACTTCTTCCCACGTGCAGATCAATCAACAAATATCAAGTTCATTTGTGCAGACGATTTGTTCACAGACAAAGAAAGTTAAAAAATAACAACAATAACGGCAACAAAAGCGGGATAATTCATTCAAAAGAACTGGCTTTTATTGTGATTGAGTTTTATTTCACATCTGTTTTAAACTCTTTTAAAGAGATCTCATAGATTAATTCTTTTATTCCTTCTTCTTTGTGCCCTTTTTCTATTAGCACCACCACGAAATAGATTTTTTAAAAAAGGAGCCTTTGATCTTTTTACCACTCTGGGACACGTCATACCAGATGGTGACTCAAATGTCTGAGTTTTCATGATTTTTTTTTTCTGTCTTCGGGAGGTGGACAAGCCGTCTGTTGAGGTATTATTAACGGGCATAGGGGAGCTTTTTTCTGAGTACAGTATAAACGTGTTTTTTCGCCTCCGCATCTTTCTTTCAAAGTTAACCACTACCATAAGAGATACATGTCCCCACTTCTATTCCATTGTTATCGCAAAACTCTTTTAAAAAAGAATCTTTTGTTGTGTTTTTTTAAAAGTTTTTCTTATATTTACATTGGGTAAATAAAGGTTGACTCATAGTTCTCTCCCCCCCCCTAGAGGTACTGGAGCCATATTTGTGCAATGCTGAAATTGCCGTAAATAATACACACGAAGAGATACGCCGAACCATTTTTTGGAACTGAAGAAATAGCATTGTAACACACATACACACACTGATATATATATATATATATATCATATTTTTGTTTTTCTGAACATTGTACGGCAAATTCATGAGGGTATATTTGCTACACAGATGGTTTATCTAACTAATATCTAACAAGAGCTAGTGGCGATAAATTTTATATTTTCAAACTATGAATAAATTATAATTGTTTATTAAAGTTACAACACGAGGGCTATTGGCGACGGACAGTGCATCTGAACTTGCACTTTTCTCTCCAAATATCCCCTTGACACCGTGGCCGCGGTAGCCTAGTGATCATGGCGGCAGACTCCCATCTAGCGGTTCTCGTCTTTTCTGTAGCCTCGATGCCACTAAAGACCAGCTGTGTGTAGCCGGGGCTGATGCACGTTAAATCTATCGGGGCCCAAAGTTTTCCCGTTGGCGTAGTGTGGAAGTTAGGAGAGGAAGCTCAGGTGTCGTCCTCGTCATTTGACCGAGTTTCAAAATTACGAGGTCCCTCGTCAATAACTCTCGTGCTGTTTCTAGATCGACGTTAATAACATATAACTAACTAAAAAATCCTCATCCCACCAATGGAAAAACTAGAGCCTCGACAGATTTAACATACGTCACACGGTCCAGCTACTCGGCAGGTCTAAAGTGGCATCAGCGCTCGAACCCACGACTCGATGAAATCAACATGGGCCGAGACCACTTTGAGACCATGGCCACTAAGCTACCACACAATCACCCCATTAATAGATAACGTGGATGGTGCTATAACTAATATCTCACAAGCCAAATGTCCACATAACTACACTCAAAGATTTCACCATTTTAAACTAAGTATATATCACTCACACGTGGCAGCGGTGGTTAGCATATTTGACTGCGAGTACTGTCGACTCAGGTTCGATTCCCATCGGTTTAGGCTTGGGTAGCAGGTCACGATTAATGCTTCCCTTCTCCCCTCTGGGGTCGATAAATGAGTACCAAGTTTTCTTGAGAAGTTAACTGGGGTCCAGCGTCGGACTAACCACTCGGCCTGGAAACTAGCTAGCTACTAGCATCCAGGCCAAGAGGCTACAGAAAGGGAGGTGAGCCTAGCCTTCTAGGCCCAGGAAACTTTATCTTAAATTAGTATAACTATAATGGCTGTGTGATAGCCGAATGATGGTGGTCATGTACTCAAGACCGGTCGAGTTGTGGACTTGAGTCTTGGTTGTACTATACACCCGTCCTGTAGAGGAGCTGATACAGGTAAATCTATGCTCTAAGTCCTCAAGTGGATGTAGTGTAGCAGATCGAAATATCCGTTCCATGATCGTGGTTCAGAATTGCTAGGTCCAATAGTCCTCGTGTTGCTTCTTGGCGCAATCAATCAATCAATTCTCTGGACTATTTTTGACGGAAACAGAATTCAAACTCATGAATTTCCTGGGTGTGAAGTATTATACCTTACCATTACGGTTACTGCGGTTGTGTGAAGCAAGTAAATGATTCTGTATAATGCATAATGCTTACATTTTACATTACAGCATACATTTTTTTTATGGACTAACGAATATTCATAACTTTTATGCAACTTAATCGTAAAGAACTAATGCTATAGCCACTATATTCACTTGTATCACATATGATGATGATGCAATAGGATGTAATCAATTAGTTTTTTTTTTGCGTAATTAATGACGTAATTAAATTTCTAAATAATCGTCTGTGACTGTTCAGGACTGGATATTTTCTCTGCAGAAACTACACGAATTCGGCAGAGGACGCTGTTGATTGAAGTGAGCAGCGCAATAAACAGAACGAACTTTAATTAGAATTTGAGAACGTTTTACGCTCTCTATGTAATCTGTGTAGTGTCTTGTAGTGTGATGTGTAACTTGTATTTAAATTAATGTCAATACAGTACTTCATAACTATAAGAGAGTGCAGTTGTTTTTCCAGAGTGGCTAATTTATTGAACAGTTTTGTTGCAGATAAAAAGTTTAAAAGCACCAGCTCCGAGGAACGACAGAGAAGGGATGTCAAATTTTGATATTCTTTATGAATAATTACATACCAATTCTGAATTAAAACGAGAAATAATCAATTGTTTCTTGACAGTCACTCATTGATTCGATTCTAAGTGCCATTGTGATGAATTAACAAATATATAATCCCAATGATAATACATGGTTTTGAACCATGGCCGGCCATTTTTAACCAGGATAATAGAGGGGATTAAATGAGCAATAACATAACTTCAATTGAAATAAGAGATCTGTTAAGTTTATTTAAATCAGTGTCAAGTAACTAA
>BMAW01116815.1:0-23202 GCA_019974015.1 Nephila pilipes
TGTTGAAATAACTCTTAATACCGCTTAGGCGTCAAAAAATAATTTTCAATCCCAAACATAAAAATTAACCTTTATTCCATATGTATATATATATATATATATATATATATATATATATATATATATATATAAAATAAAATGAAAAATTAACATACTCCAATATAAGAAAGTGAATAAAAAATAACAGAGATAAAGAAAAATACCCGGTCATTAACGAACGAAAACTGAGAAAGAACTATCAAAAAATAATCAATCAGACTAAAAGGATTTAAACACTTACATGAGACTACTGCCTTGGAACCACAAACATGTATTTAAAAATAATAAACTAGAATTTTATTACGCTATAATTTATTAAGCAATTAGAAATTCCATCTATGCACAGATAAATTGTATTGATAAAAATAATTTATAGACTTTAAGAAATAGCGAAATAGCAGAATAGGAAAAATAGAATTAAAAATTAAAAAACGAAATAAAAAAGCGCCATTTTTAAAAACATTATGTATACAAAAATTTAAAAAAGAATCTTTTTTGAATTAACCCAAAGAACACTAAAAGCTCTTATATTACTCTTAATAAAAATCAAAGGAAATTATGTGTCCAAGTAAATTTTCTTAACTTTTCTTAGTTCTTTCTCAGTTTTCGTTCGTAATGTTGTTTAAACTTATCCATATAATATCTTGTGTTGTAGATACAAGTCTGACTTGGTTGCAAGTTAAATTTTTAAAAATATTCAGACATAAAGAACTCGCAAATAAAAGATTTTTATGAATCAGGAATGAGAAAGGAATGAATCCTTTTTTTGCTACTTATATATACTGCACAAAATTTTTAACTCTTAATTTTAAAGAAATTTCTTAATATTCCACTTTATTTATAATAGTATTAAATCACAATTATGTAAAAACTCTGAATAAAAATATAAGATAAGAAAGATTAAAAATTTCCATGACGTTATTTTCTTTCAAATTAATGTTAATAACTAATTTGAGAGAAAATAACATCATCAATACATCTAAACAATATAAAACTATTTTAATTAAAAAATCTTCATAGAAATATAAATAAATTTTGGTTAAACAATAACTTGCAGAACCAACTTGTGGTATAACTTAATCTACGAGTACATATAAGTCTAATAAGTACCTCTATATCAATAGAATTAGAAAGATCTTGAAAATCATTGATAATAATAAGATTAACTTATCAGTATATTGTTGATAATTCAAATATATTAACAATATACTAATATTGTTAATATATTTGAATATATGAGCACTATTTGTAGTACTCCCCATCTTTTCTGTAATATTTTGAATATTTTTTTAATTTTTTTTCAAAATTAAGATATGTATTCCAAGCATTAGTTAATGTTCTGAATTTTATAGAGTGTTATGAAATTTTCGCGTGGATTGGAAAATTATTTCTCTTCACCCCTCTCTCTCCATATACGTGTGTACGTAATCTTTGTTTACCATCTTTTTATGTATGTATGAGTACTGCTCATGTATTGTGCATTCTTTCCCCCTCTTTAATCTGATTTAGTATTTTTGAATTTGCTTTTTAATTACTTGATGATGAGTATAAAGAATGGTTATATATCTTCGATACCAGCCAAGTAGCAGTTTTCATTTACCGTCTCTTATCTTTCTTGGAATATTTTTCTGGGGATAATTTTTTAACTTCAATCTACGTTATTGTCTTTCTGTTCTATTTGTTATACCTTGCCGTTATTTTTGTATTGGTTTCTGTGTTGTTTAACGAGATTGTTATTGCTTTGTCCCCATGGATTTCTTTTCTTCAATGTTTATATTTTTGCATGATGTTTTATCGAAATATTGTCAAACTACTTGAACTCTCTTGAATTACATGTGCCAGCCAGTAATATTTGAGTATATGTAAGCTCTTTTTATTAATTTTGAAATTTTAAATTGATGCTATTTGGAGAGCTAAGATAATCGTCTTTCTAAAAACTGACTTTTGTAACTCTAAAATCACACATATTATTACCCTTATTCTTGAGCTCAATTTCCTTGGGCTAAGAAGAAAAAAATGCACAACATTCATAATGCCGAAATGTTCTGTTTTCAGATTGAAACTCGTTGTACCAATTTCAAAATTGACACTAATTCACCCAGAGAAGGCGAATTTTCTTTTCTCATGCAAAATTGCAGAAGAGCAAAAAAATCACGGTAGTAAGTTGCAGTTCTTAAAGTATGTAAATTACTAAGGTAATTTTTTAGAAATCCAGTCAAGAAATTCCTTGTTATTTAAAGCCACACCAAATATATTAATTTTAATGTGTTCATTCCACTGTTTATTTAAATAATTAATAAAATTGATGAAGAAATACGAGTTTTCGTCAATGCATATACTATTATCTAACAATGGGCATATTCTGGTTTATAGAGGAAAATAATAAATGGTCATATTATGGATACTTTTACTTCCCCTCCACTTCGAGTATATATGTAGTGATGTCAGACGCATCCAGTTTTTGGTTATCCCCATGGAAACAGAATCACCTTTAGTTTTCCATTAACTTGTGAAAAATAAAAATTAATCTAATGATAAAGGAGTGACTTCATTAATAGGATGATGCGTGCTATTTATCCCTTCCTATAAAATAATGTGATGTACTGTAATATATATTTGTTACAAGGAGTTTCGAGTATATTCTAATTAAAGCATTCCCTTGCGATGTGTAATTCAGGAATGATGAAATTTGATTCAATACAGTACACATAAATTGCCTCGTTTCTCAATTGCTTTCATGCATAGACGGAAAATCTTTTAAAGTTTAATTTTGAGAAAATACCGAATTCTTAATCGGCATATGGTAAGGAATTGTATAAAAGGATCTGAATTCAGAAACACAGCCCAATACTTTAAAATATAATGTTGAAAATTTCTCTTGTTGAGAACAAATTTTGGATTATTCAAACATTTAAATCATTTCCAATAATACAGGAGAATTTCTTCCCCATGAATAACCAAACATTTACAGGTTTGAATGGATTTAGAAAGAAAGGGGTAAAACGATAGCGGAAAATTGGAATATTGATGGATGAGACAACACTCACATCCGCGTGCTATCTATCCCAGATAAGCAACTCCAAAGCAAGAGTTTGACAACTATTGATCTCGAATGCATTCAGATTGGACAAGTCACGCAAAGTATATTATCAGGCTTTGAATGTTCTAGCGTTACTGCTATATATTATGGCAGATATCACAGTGGTACATGTATTAAAATACTACTAAGCGATGTGAAATAAACGAATAAAAAGAGTTATCTGAAAATAAAACACATATGTAAGTAATATTTTTCTGAGCATACAGCCATATAGACTAAATTCTCTAGACAAATTTGCCATTCATATCAGTAAAGGAACTGCAGTTATTGAGTGTGTCTGGTGAAAGTCCATTTCATACGAAGGAGAAAGCTACGAGCTATCTATTCCAGATAAGCAACTTATATTATACTACAACTAATAATTAATAGTATAAGGTTACAAATCACCAAGCTGGATATTATGTATCAGAGCGGACCCTTTTTGGCCTTGGAATAGCAATGGACTTTTCTTTTGTTTATACAGTCATACTCTATTAACACACGGTTCAGTAACATACGAGTCTGCTGTAGAAGCAATGGCTCCCTTTTAAAGCAATCGCTTGTTACCTCACTCTTAAACATTTTGAAGAAACATTTCTTAATTTTCTTTTTGCGAATTTCAGGTAAGTCATTTTTTCGGATGTAGTCAAGACTTCCTCTTAAGCTCAGATATAAATACCTTTATAAGAGATTATTTTCATGATCTCGCGGTTAGTGTGATTTTCTGGAAATTTAATCATACTGTACTCGTGAAATTTTAAGATTTATTTAATTTTCCCCATGTATAAGGAATTTCTATGTGATTAATTATTTTAAGCCACATGGATCTCGGATTAAGGCACAACAAATAAGATCTGCTATGCAAGATATTAAAAAGAAACAAAATTCCAGTAAAAAAAAATCATCCATTAAGGATTAGATGATAAAATAATACACTAAAATGATCTTAAAATATTATATGATCTTATTTAAATGTTTTGTAATATGCTATTTGCTTACTTTTTGCGAAAAACATCATACATATCTCTAAATTTATTTCCCGACACCAAATAATTACTTAATAATTTAACGCAAATGTTCATTATATCGAAAATTAATATCAATATTGGATCATTGCTCAATTTATATTAAAAACTATAACTTGTGGATGGCTATGAAACGACTGTAAGCTATTTAAATCGGTGATATTATTTAAAAATTCTACACTTGAATGAAAGTCAAAGTAATAAAAATTTATGCTTAAATGACGGAACAGTCAAATTGAAACCTTTCATTTTTATTAGATTATGAATATGCAATATTTGTTCTTTCGCTCTCAGAGTATTCACCCTCAAAGGGCCTGCAATCTAGTTCAGAATAATAAGTAGCTCACTAATCAATATCCTACTAGCTCCGATACGAGCGAATTTAACCAGAAATACAGATAGTTTGAAAGAATATACCAACGTCCTCTCACTCTAGAAGAATTTTCAAGACAATCGTCATCTATCCAAGCAAGTTTGCACATATCAGCTACGACTATTCGCTATCAATAATTATCTTCTAACCGGTATCTTGCATCTCTTTACTTCTAACTTTCCAACTACTTATATATTCAATTTGGCTTCCCATATGCATGTAGGACAAGACACCAACTGGTGTTCCGGTGTCTAGGGGGTGGTATGTTCAGTGTTAACATTTACCAGTTCAATGATGAGCTTGTTGTTGAATCATTATTTTATTCTTGATTAGAGGAAATAAGACTATTTACAATATAACTATGTACAGGTGATACTATATTAACGAGTTCCCTCGAGAAAGATAGGTGGCAGCCCAATTTTATCGTATATCGGCGATGGGTGTCGGAACGCTCCTTGGCGTTCGGAGTTCGACCACATCGGGTGAAGAGACACTGGATTTTTTTTTTTTAATTTAATGCTTTTTCAGGGATCGATGTCCTGTTTTAGAGCAAACATTAAACACAATTTAGATGATTACACGATGATCACACAGACGGTATTCTCGGAACGGTTGAGTAGGAAAAAATGATGATCACAAACACGAAGATGCAATTGATGCATGTTGATGATGATGTCCTTTTTGTCGTAGCAGGAAAACTGTAGTTGTTAATGTGGATGAGACATACATTTTCTCTATAGTAGGATGTTCATCCGGATCAAAACCATCATATTTCTTGTGGGCCTGACACTGGCTATTCTTCTATGACTAAACTGGCCATTCTGGCTGTAGAGGCATACATCTGCATTAGCATCTGTAAATTTTGTAGCTATCCCGGGAATTTTCTTGATCTCTGGTCGAGTGTCTAATTTTTTTTATAGTCATCTCGGGGAATCTTCCAATAATTTTCTAGGTATCCCGGGTCGAAAGCCCTTAAATTTTGTAGGAGGTATCCGGCTAGACAAGACATCTCCTGGTGCTTCGGTGTCTGGGAGAGATGAATGTTCGGTGCCAGTTCAATGATGAGCTTGTTGTCGAATCATTATTTTATTCTTGATTAGGTGAAATAAGACTATTTATAACATTACCATGTACAGGTGATTTTGGTTCAACTAGTTCCCTCGACTAAGATAGATAGCAGCCCAATTTTATCGCATATCGGCGATAGGCATTGGAACGCGCCCTGGCGTTTGGAGTTCATCTTCATCACGTGAAGAGAGAAGAGTGAGGTGAAGAAGACAGCGAGAACTTAACGCTTCTCAATTATATATATTATTATGTACAATTATATATTATTTTGCTATACGCTCCATAACAGAAAAAAACTAGTTGTCCATAGAGTTGTCCGATTGAGACAAAAATTGGCGGATAGGAAAATTATGTACAGAATAGAAAATGATTAAAATTAAAGACAAATTGAATGATATATTTCACAGTTACATAGTTTCAAAGTAACGAGCGCAATAAGGTATTGGCCTACCTCTAGCCTGGATTCAAGCTGCCACACGACTTGGCATAGAGTGATAAAGTCCAATTGTCGGATTAGGTCATCAACATTTCCTGGTAGATGCAGTCACTTTCCCGTCATATCCTAGACAGGCTCAATTGGAGAGAGATCTGGTTGGCCAAGGAGGTATTTGACAAGCTATAAGATAAGTCATTACAACACTTGCCGTAGGTAGTCTGGCCTTATCGTGCTGAGAGGAAAGGCCAGGGTATTGCAAAAGGAATGGTAGCAAAACAAGCCTCCGAATGTCGTTGACGTTCCTCAATGCTGCAAGTGTGTCTCTAATGACGACCAAAGGCTATCAAGGGAAACCCAGACCATAATTCCTGGTTACGGGCCTGTGTGGTGTGCAATAATGAAAGCAGGATCGGCACGCTGTCCTGGGCGTCTCCACACATGTATTCGATGATCGTCAGGACACATTTCGAAGCGGATTTCGTCGCTAAACATTATAAGTCCCCATCTATCATCGTGGTACCATCTATCGAGTAACTGAGGTACTTGTTTAACAATATATATAAAATATAGTTAATCCTTTGATAATTAGCTGGAAATTCCTAGACACACACACGCACGCACGCACACACATATACATAGATAGATATAAATCAGAAATTAAGTAAATAAGCAAAATTTCAACAAATTTAAATAATCTTAATTTTTTTTTGATATTACAAAAATGAAGATTTATATAACTAACGTAGTAACAGGCTTTGAAATGTTAAATTGGGTTTTTCTAGAAATCATTAACCTAATTACTCTCATCAACCAAATATATATTTAAAAAAGGGTTATAACACCAAAAATATAAATTGAAAACAATTCTGAAAATTTAATTCTCAAAAATATCAAAAAGGAAAAAAATGTACGTAGAGAAAAAAATTTTAAAACCAAAATTCAAAGTATCAAAAACTAAATATAATTAAATTAAAAGAAAAAATAAAATTTTCTTAGTATAACATTTTTAAACATTTACATACAACTGTAATACAAAGAAATGCAAATAAATTGATAAATTTACATAATATAATAAAATTAAATTTAGAAAAAATATTTATTCACATTAATACCCATTAATGTTTGATTTCAAGTCACAAAATTCTTGAAAAAGCAAAAAGAAAAAAAAATTCAAAAATTGATTAAGTGTTGCTTAACACCATTTATCTTCCCAAGTGGAGAAACTATTTTTTAGCGTTGCCGAAGTATAAAAACTGAATTTTGAAACATAAATTTTAAGTGTTGCAAAAATGCCAGCATTAAACTTTAGAAATAACCAAACAAAAATCATAGGCCAGCACAACTTCCTAAGAATATTAATACTAAAATCACAAAAGAAGAAAAAAAAAAAAGATACAAATAGCGAAATTTAAAAATACAGAGAAACAGAATATAGCAACTCATAATTTATAAAACTATTTCATATCTAATTATAAAAAAAATTCTTAGGAAAAACATTTAAAAAGTAAAAATAATGAAAATTTAAAAATTAATAAAAAAAATAAAAAAAATTAAAAAATAAATGAAATAAAATAAATGAAAATGAGAATTAAGATAATTTAAAAAATTTATGAATTAAAATAAATATACAAATAAATAAAGTAAACAAAAAAAATCAAGAGTTCCTTGCAAAGTCTTACAAAGAATAAGTTTGGCTACCCAAAGACGGAATTTTTTATAACTACTATTAAATTACTCAATTCGAGAAATGAACAATAGCAAACTTTTCCGATATTAAAATAAAGCAAACGATAAATTATTAAACTGAATATATTTATATTTAAGCTAAATGTAATTAAAATTAAATCAAACAATAAATTATTAAATTGAATTTTATATCAGTAACATGTAATTAAATTTGAAACTGCCAATACATTATTAAATTCAGTATATTTAAGCTAAATGTTATGAAAATTGAAGCAACCGATAAGAAATTGATAAGTTAATTGGTACGCCAAAATTGATCCAGCTAAAATAGTAGTTTCTTGGGTGGCCAATAAAAAATTAGGAATAAGAAGGGAAAGAACAAAATAATTTTTTATTAAAAATCATCAAAAAAAAATTAAAAATTATAACGAATAAAATATTATAATTGACAAATTTTATAGTTACTTTATTTTAAGTTTTCTTTAAAAAATTAATTGGATAATCAACTTCAGCATATGTAGCAAAACAATTATTTAAATTATTTTGAATATTGGAAGACGTATAAGCCGAATTGACATTTCTTAGAGAAAATAATTATATAATTTTTTTTTAAATTCTTAAACTTTAATTGCTATTGAGGAAATGAACTATCATTAAATATTTTTCTTGTCGAAAATATTACTAATAATCATATTATTCATAACTTTTAAATAAACATCTAAAAAATCTGTTTTATATGAGTTTACAATAGTTTTTATAAAATTTAAATAAGAAGATAAAAAGATAAATCTGGGTTAAGGTTAATTTGAAAAGTTATAAGATTGTCAATGTATCTAAATATCTTGAAATTATTATTTTCTAAAAAATATGTGTTCATAAAAATGCAAACAAATATTATAAATATGATTAGTACCAGGACTTCATAATTTGAAGTATATATCTTTAATTTCTTTATAATTCTTACTATATAACCTATATATAATTTTCTCTTAAGACAAATTAATGAAATTTAAATATTTCATAAGAAATATAACTATTTTTTTTTAAATTACCTAAAATGACTTTAATTAATTCTTCAATATCTATTGAATTAAGGAAATCTACAAATTCGTAACTATAAATACTGTACATCTATTTATCTTTTATATAATTAAAATTTTCAAAACTATTTTTATTCATCAATCTGCAGATCGAAATATGAATAAATGGGTAACCGTTCTCTTCACTGATGAGTCCCGGTTAAGTTTAACTAGTGATTTTGCCGTACTTTTACATGGAGAGAACCAGGGATCCTCTATCTGCTCTCCAGTGTCCAAGAAATCGACAATTACGGCAGCGAAGTCTAGAAGCTCTGGGCAGAAATCATTTTGGATGGCTGCACACACCTCCAAGTCTTTTAAAGAAGCACTGCGATTCTTGAGAGATATATGGAAGAGATCTTGGATTCTTATATCTGCCTCTTCAGAGGTCCATTTGGTCCTGATTTCCTTTTAATTAATGACAACACGAGATCACATAGAACTCATCTGGTCGGCGAATTTCTGAAAAGTGAGGATATTTGAGCAAAAGTGAGGGCAATTGCAATTCGCAAGCCCCTTTTGAGAACATCCAAGACCTGAAAACAGCATTGCTGAACGAGTGGGACCAATTGCCACGGGAACTAATAAACTCCTTCATTTCCAGCATAAAATCACTTTCCGAGGCCTATATATCTGTAAGAAGGAACAATACCCCTTATCAACCAATTTCTTTTGTTCTATTCTGCAACTGCTGTTTCATAACTTTTGACTCCGTTGAATGTTACGCACGATCACGATGAGTGTGTTTTATAACTGTTGAATAGTTATATTTTTGTATTATATCAATCCTATGTACGCACCAAATTTTCATTAAAATCTGTCCAGTAGTTCTAGAGATAATCGACGAAATCAAAAATTTCTCTTGGTTTTTAACATCAATATATATACATATAATCATTACCAAAACATTTTACGGACAAAGAAGTTAGAGTGGGATTATTACAAAACTTATTATGAAGATACGTGTCAGGCAAATATGTATATGATTTGAAAGACAGCCTGATTGTGTATTGCGTAATACCACCAGAAGGTATTGAGCTTTGTTTTCCTTGGATTATAAAATGGATAAGCAGAGCTTGTTTGCGCATATTTAATCTGTTGCAGAGGGACGCTTTTTAACTATATATACTAACAGGTCAATTGAAAAGTCCTCGGCCTCACACATAGATGGCGCTACTAGAATTAAATCCATATGTATTTTAGTTAGCTCTAACCCTCAAAAGATGCGTGTATAAATTTGACAGATGTCGGATCATTAGTTTGGGAATTATAGCATTTTGAGTGAAGCAACTTTTGTTATTGTGAAAAAAATGGATAAAAAGGAATTTCGCGTGTTGATAAAATATTGCTTTTTGAAGGGAACAAATACAGTTGAAGCAAAACCTTGGCTTGATGCCGAGTTCTCGGACACTGCCCCAGGAAAATCAACCATCAAGGACTGGTATGCTAAGTTTAGACGTTGTGAAATGAGCACCGAAGACGGTGAACGCAGTGGACGCCCAAAAGAGGTTGTTACCGACGAAAACATTAAAAAAATCCACAAAATGACTTTGAATGACAGTAAATTGAAATTGAATGATATAGCAGACACTCTAAAGATATCAACTGAACGTGTACATCATATCATTCACGAATATTTGGGTATGAGAAAGCTCTGTGCAAAGTGGGTGCCGCACTAGCTCACTTTTGACCAAAATCAACGACGAGTTGATGATTCGGAGCAGTGTTTGAAGATGATCAAGCGTAATAAACCCGAGTTTTTGCTTAGATATGTGACAATGGATGAAACATGGCTCCATCATTTCACTCCGAAGTCCAATCGACAGTCATCCGAGTGGACTGCACACGATGAACCCGCTCCAAAGCGTGGGAAAACGCAACAGTCGGCTGGCAAGGTTATGGCGTCTGTATTTTGGGATGCGCATGGAATAATTTTCTTTGACTACCTTGAAAAAGGAAGGACCATCCACAGCGACTATTACATAGCGTTATTGGACCGTTTGAAGGACGAAATGGGCGAAAAACGGCCGCATTTGAAGAAAAAGAAAGTGCTGCTTCACCAAGACAATGCACCGTGTCAGTGAAAACGATGGCAAAAATCCATGAATTGGGCTTCAAATTGCTTCCTCATCCACCGTATTCTCCAGGTGTGGCTCCTAGCGACTATTTCCGGTTCTCAGATCTCAAAAGAATGCTCGCTGGGAAGAAAATTTCGTCGAATGAAGAGGTGATGCCTATTTTGAAGCAAAAGACAAATCGTACTACAAAAATGGTATCGAAAAGTTGGAGGGTCGCTATAATTAGTGTATCACCCTTGAAGGGAATTGTGTTGAATAAAAAAAACTAATTTTTCTAAAAAAATGTGTTTTACTATGGTAGGCAGGGGACCTTTCAATTGACCTGTTAAAGCTATTAATTTGTTAGATCAGTGATTCGGCAGACAAGAAACTTTAATAAACACCCATATGAGTCAGTTATTAGAAATCTCCCCACTTAAACGTTCAAATGACGTGAAAAGTTTGCGTCAACTATTTGATAAAATTCAGATTCATATTATAAGCTTAGAATCATTAGGCATAGCATCAGATACTTTTAGTACTTTATTATCCCCAGTAATTCTAAAACCCCTGCCAAATGATTTAGTATTTGAATTTCCTAAATAATTCGGAGAAGAATATTCCGTAAATGATTTAATTGAATTTTTAAACAAGCAGCTAATCGCGAAAGAAAAGACGTAGTTATATTTAAGAAAAGAGATTCAAAATATATATGCGCACTCTCATATCACACGAACTGTTAATACCGTGAGTTGGCAAATGACCAAACCCATTTCATGAGGGAAATGGGGCTCGAAGCTGCCAGTCAATTGTTTGTATATAATTCCTGTATATATAAATTTTATATATACTAATATATAAATATATATACTGCAGTTTGTAGAAAATGCAACACCATGAAAGAATCATCAGAATCAAATGAAATTTAATGCAGAAACGACTTGTACTGATACAAATAAATGATGAAATTTTCAAAACAAAAGAAACAAATTAAGCGTCCGAAATCAGTATTTGGTGCAGCCACCATGCGCTGCAATAAGTGCTGCTATACGACGGGGCATGGAGTCAAACAGATGTTGAATATCTGCTTGAGGAAGAGAATTCCATATCGCTTGCATGCGCAACCAAAGTTCGTCTTTGGAAACTGCAGGACGCGGATCACGAGCGAGACGCCGACCAACCATATCCCACACGTGCTCAATAGGCGACATATCCGGTGAATAAGCAGGCCAAGGAAGAAGTTGCATGCGTTGTGCTGAACAGAAGTCTCGAACAGTCCGCGCAACATGTGGGCGTGCATTATCCTGCTGAAAGATAGCTCCAGGGATGCCTTGAAGGAAAGGAACGACTTCGGGCTGTAGCACTTCACGGACGTACCTGTTGCTATTGAGATTACCCTCAATTCGTATCAAATTGGATCGTCCATGATACGAAATCGCACCCCAGACCATAACTCCGGGTGTTCGACCACTCTGTCGTTCAATAATACACTCAGGAAGGCAGCGTTGACCGGCATAACGTCTAACACGAACACGGCCATCATGGGTCCACAAATTGAAGCGTGATTCATCTGAAAAGACAACTTGGTGCCAATCAGCTCGCCTGTCTCTGTGCTCAAGAGCCCACTGCCGACGCAGCCGTCGATGATTCGCCGTGAGGGGAATCCTGTATAAAGGCACCCTTGCACGCAATCCACGGCGCAGCAGACGACGACGAATTGACGAAGCCGACAATTGTACACCTGTAGCAGTAGACCAACGTGCTGCCAGCTGCCTGGAGGAAGCTGTGCGATCATTCACCGCCATGCGGAGCAGGTGTCGATCATTGCGCTCTGACGTCACCTTCTGTCGTCCAGTGCCTGTTTTTCGAGTTGTTCGGTGCTCGTCGGTCCACTGCTTCCAAATTCGCATCACTGTGGAACTGTTCCGCTGCATACGAGCTGCTATTGCGCGATAGGAAAATCCTCCTTCTCGAAGGCCGATTATCCTCCCTCGTTCAAACTCCGTAAGTTGCTTGAATTTCTTATTCTTCCGTCGTGGAGGCATACTCAGGTCTCACTAAACGTTTGCCACTAACAAATAATCATACACTTTTTTCAACCTCCCGCTACAGCACTTTATTTATACGCTTTCAGCATCAATTCAGAGGGCGCTGCGCGCGCCGCGCACGCGCGATGGCTCTGAAACTTTATTAATTTGCATAATATCCTATAATTGACATTTGCTGCGAATTTCATTTGATTCTGATGATTCCTTCATGGTGTTGCATTTTCTACAAACAGCAGTTTATATAAAATTTACATATTCATATTTTTCTTTTTCGGTTGCAAGGATTTTCTAATTCGTTTTTTAAATTCTCTTTAACACGTAAAATGGTGAAATACGTTCTTGTTATGCCTATGTAAATTCTATTCACTTAGATTATTTTCTGATGAATCATGCTACTTATATCCATAGAACAAAATATTTAACAGATGTATTTATTGCATGAGCAGTGGATAAATTAATGTTTTGTAAAATATACAAGTAATAACTCTCTCTCTTGTGATCTACTACTTTGAAAATACATAAGACAACTTTATTAAGAATACAGTTTCTATTTGTATTATTTTGTTTCTATTTGTAGTTTTAGGAGCTATTACTTTCTGCAAAATGAATATTCATGCAGTTGTTATGTTTTTATGTTATTATGATATGAAATTTTTGTATGTTGCTTATAAATGACGCAATAATTTCTAAATTTAACGTTTAAAAATTTAACATTTTAACTTAACAAAAGGCTTAAAACTTCTTTTAGCACTTTTGATTTTAAGGGGACTTAGTACATTTCGAAATCAAAAGTAGAACATTTTGACAAACTATCTCTCTCTTTTTTCGATTCTTTATAAATCAACAATTTTTGCTCATTTCAATATAAAACTTAGCCTGTTTATGTAATAAAGTGTATAGTTTAAAATATTGGGTAAATTTTTGCTATTAAATTAATATATTTTCTTATACAATATGAAATATGCGTACAAAAATTTAAAAAATAAATTAGCTTACCTTACGTTACCCTCAAGATAAAATTTGAAAGATGTACAGTAGAACCATAATTCTTTTACCAAATTAAATATAATTAATGACCTTATTCAGTAAACCTCAAATTTTAAATTTATCTTACATTAAAAAAATTGAAAATTTAAAAAAAGTTATCAAGTTTGTATTTAGTAACTTGTATTTAGTAACTTTTTTTTCATGTATCATATTATAAAATAAAATCTAATCATCCTATTAACAAAATTGAAGTTCACAGAATAAAGATCTACAAGTACAACACTCATGTAAAATTTTAAAGCTCTGCATGCAAAACATTTTTTTAATCCTGTGGGAAATTACAGAAATAACAAATTGAGAAAAAGAGGTTTGTTTACATTGCATTATATAGAACAAGCCACTTTAGTCATTTACATTTTTTGTTGTACAGGGCGTAATAATTGTCGGATTTTGATGCAGTTTGCTTTAAAATGCTTCTAACATTCAGCACTATTTTTTGAAAACAAATTTGAAAAATCGAACTTTTGAAGGTACAAAGGTACTAAGTCCCCTTAAAGTAATGGCTTGATTATTCGCAAACATTTGAGTTAAAATTAGCAAGATATTTTTTTCTTCTAGTGTAAAACGTTTGAAATGTATCTAAATCGTTGTATTACTTATCAGTATTATTACTTATCAGTATGATGATAATTGTTTGAAACAATTAAAAGATCTAGGTATTTTAATTAGTGATGCAATGATAAATGAGAAATCTTGTCTATATGAGAAAAATTCTGGCGAGATTAACTTGCTGATTGGAGTCGATTATGCAGGGAAATTGTTAACGGGGAATGTAAAACATCTTTCAGGGGTTTAGTTGCCGTACACACACTCCTAGGGTGGACTGTAATGGGTAAATCTAATATAAAGGACCCATCCACAAATAGCTCACTGTTAGTATTGTCATTACACGTAAATGATGCTAAAATTACTGATCTCTGGAAGTTAGACACTTTGGGTATTCACGATAGTAGCGAAAAACGCTCTAAAACCGAGACCCAACAACTTGCTTTGAAACATTTCAGAGAAACCGTTAGCACAGACACTGGCAGATATGAGGTGAATCTACCCTGGTTAGATGGACATCCTCCTTTACATGATAATAAAGAGATGGCCCAAAAAAGGCTAAGAAATACAGTTCGATCCCTGAAATCAACAAATCGGATAAATGAATATCAAGAAGTTTTTAATCAGTGGGAAAGAGAAGATATCATTGAACAAATTAATTAGAACAATGACATTTCTAAAGGTATAGGTGTACATTATCTGCCACACAGAGCAGTATATAAAGACACCTCAACAGTTAAAGTAGAAGATCCTTTAAAGGGAATTGCAATGAGACTAAAAGACTCGATGTATGTCTATAATTGTGTTTCAAGTGTAGATTCTGTTTCGGAATTAGAACATTTTTTAAATTAGAATCTCAAAGAATTCTGAAGACAGCTGAATTTGAATTACGAGGATGGACAAATAATTACCTTCCTGAGTTAAACGAATTTGTACTAGAAAGCTCAGATTTCGAAAAAGAAGTACCGGTTTTAGGTCTTACACGGAATCTGAAATACGACACTTTGTGTTGTGAGCTGATTAAAACAAAAAACGAGGATGGACCAATTACCAAAAGGAAAATTCTGTCTGTGGCACACCAGCTATTCGATCCCATAGGGTTCACGTGTCCCATATCATTAATCCCTAAATTGATTCTTGAGGAATGTTGGAAATCGGGAATCTCTTGGGATTTAAAATTACCTGAAGATATAAATTAAAAGATTCCAAAAATAGAAAAACGAATTAACTGAACTAAGGAATTTAAAAATTCCTCGTAGACTTTCAGATTTAGATCTTAATGAATCCAACTTGACGCTTCACACTTTCTGCGATGCGTCTAAGTCGGCATACGCGACTTGTATATTTTTAAGAGCAGAAAAAGAAGGGAAAGTTAATTGTCAACTAGTTCAAGCAAGATCTAGGGTTGCACCCTTAAAGGGACTATCCATTCCGAGGATGGAATTACTCGCATGTAATATTGGAGCTGGACTGGCAGATTCAGTGAAGAATAATTTAAAATTGGGAAATATTGAATCAATTTTCTGGAGTGACTCCATAGAAGCTCTGAATTGGATCAAGAAAGAAGGCCTTTGGATGACTTTTGTGACCAACCAAGTTAACGAAATAAGAAGACTATCAGAAGCCTCTGATTGGAAGTTTGTTCTTGGAATACATAATCCAGCAGATTTACCGTCAAGAGGATGCTCGGTAAAAACTCTATTGATTAAGCAGTGGTATGAAGGACCTTTGTGGCTAAGAGACTCCAGAGACAAATGGCCAGATTTTGAACTTTCACCTGATGAAACTGTTATATATGCAGAAAAGAAGAAAATTATAGTATCATCATTGAATAAGGAAAATGATAAATTTTATAACGATATATCCTCCTACTAAAGAATAATTAGAGTTACAGTTTGGATATATAGATTTTATGAAAATACTAAGACATGTAACAAAAAAAAACAGGATAATTGTTTTAGGAAGAACTTAAGAAGGCTTAACTTAAAATATTGATGAAGGCTCAAAAAGACTCGTTCCAAGTTGAAAGAGTTCAACGTCTAAAATCCTTATCGACTTTCATAGATGCTGATGGGATTTTGAGAATCAAAACAAAACTTCTCATGCGAGAAGACGATGAAAATTTTAAGATTCCAATTGTTTTACCATCTGATCACCATATTGTCAAGAGTCTTATTATGAGCAAAAACCTAGATCTGGGACATCCTGGAGTGCAATCCCTGATGGTAGCTCTGAGAGAGAATATATATATATATATATATATATATATATATAATATATATATAGAATTCTTTTTCTTAATAATGATCAATACCGATTGTTTTTAAGAGCTTTTGTTTCATTTACTCGTGGTGTGCCCAATACACTGTCACTGTAATGGTATGACCAGGTTCAAGCAATTCTTAGAGTATGATTCCAGAAAAATTCTACCACACATAAATAGTTACCTTCTATATTGTTAGTATGATGGAGATGTAGGAAAAGACGCTTCTCTGGAAGAAAGCGATTGTTTTTTCGTACAGGAGTATTGTACCGAACCCACTTCTCATCTCCAGTTACAATTGGTCACTAAAAGTTATAGGTTTTATACCGAAACAACAGAGATGCATAGATGGCACGCAGTTGATCGAGCGCCGCCTCTGTCAATTCATGAGAAATCCAAATTCCTTGCCTGTACTATTTTTCTATTGATTAAGATGATCCTAAACCAAACAACCTGAACAACCAAATTCAATGATCATTCCTCAATTGCTTGATGAGGATCAGAATCCACCATCGCCTTCAAGATAACATCATTTTATTTTTAGGGTATTCCTTTTAATAAAGCATCTTTGTTAGGCTCCTATTTCCCTTTTTAAACATTTAAACCATTGACCCTTTCACTACCGGAAGGAGAAAAAAGAAGAATTCCCTTGCGCCAAAGTGTCATGCTGTACCCAAATAATTTTAGATATTAAGCCTATTTCGCGAAAAAAATTCCTCTAAAATCAGCTAATCATTAGAATATTTTGGTTTTTACTTATATTAGTTAAAATGCATTAAACTTAACATATGCGAAAGAAAAAAAAAGATTTAATCGAAAATTTTAAGTTTTTTTGCATAAAATTATTACATAAAAATCATATCTTTTAAGAAAATGAAAAATATATTTACATTTGTTACATAACTTTCATGGTGTATCCCATGTAATGGTGTAATAATACACCATTACATGAAATATTAAGATATAAAAAATGAATCTTATTTTGCTGTATGGTATTTTTATAAAAAAAAGCTTTTTCAATGCATAGTCTAACGTCACATATCTTACACACATATTTTATCAACTTTTGAAGCTTCAAGCAAATTTTTGAGCAAAGGGCTAATTTTCTTCGTCTTTTTTTTTTCATTTAATGACAATGTACAGATTTGGATTATATTCGCTAACATCACTGTCAGATTTATTCATTAATTCGCAAATCTCAGTATCAGATAAATATTTATTTTTATCTTGACTGTCGCTACAAATAAAAACCAATCGAATGAAACGAGCAGCTGAGAACATCTGCTACCAAAAGCCAGTAGACCCATAAACATTTATAAATTCTCATTCGAACATCTAAGAAGCAAGCAAGAAAGAAAAAAAGCAAACCAAAAGCTAGTGTACGCCTTAAATCATGTCATTACATTTAAAAAGTTGCGTCGCTGCACGTGCTTTTAGCAATTATTCCCCCCCTCTCTATTAATACGTTGGTCTGTCGCAGGCATTCTCAGAACGTGTCTAATGTGATATGCTATGCACAGGAGAGCAAACGCGAGCGTATCGCATGTGATACGCTGGAAGTAAGCGGGTTAATGATACTTGTTTAGTTTCAGAACATCAGCGTAAGTTTTGGTAATTTTTTTTTCACTGCTTCTTTAATGATGATTTATACGTCCCCAATTAGTAATTACATGAATTGATCGTACCAGAGTTAAATCAGAGGCTTTGAGGCATTTTCAAACAAAAATTTCTTGGAGAACATGATTATTTATCTAACATAAATTAAAAATGTATTCTATATCTGAAATGAAAATTTCAATGCTGTAAAATCAACGATGTCCTTCAAATCGAAATGATGGAAAGAAGTATTTTCATCTCGTTGTATATCAGCTGAAGTTAGTAGATTTTTTTGAAGAGCCATCAAAACGGTTTTGCGCCGATCCACTCAAATTTAAAGTTACTTTCGCTAATCTATTGCTGGTAGTTGGGAAATGTAGTTCTTTTAAAACTTAGGTAAAACTTAGGTAGCTCTTTTAAAACTTGTCGCTTCATGTGGTGGATATGAATTACCGGGGTCATTAGATCAAACAATTCTCCTTATAGAAGGGTTATATCATCAAGACTCATAAGAATGATATTGACATAATTTGAAAAGTCAGTAAAAAGTAAAAGTCATCATTTAGATGATGACTTTTCTTTTTACTTCATTTAGAAGTAAATTGCATACAGAAATTGAGTCTTTAAGCAAAACTTCTTCGATTTCTTTTTGTTTAATTTCTTCTTAGTTAAATATTTCATCAAATCCTGAAAATCTACGCAATCTGGCGCGATTTTGTCTATCGCCATCAGTATTAAATATTTAACGATGTAAAAGTTTTATTTGTTTCTCATAACCATTTTTTAATGATTTTCAGGGTTGTGTAATCATTGAAAGCAGCCGTTATTCAATAGTTTCAAGAAATTGTCACACAAATATTCAAAAGTTAATAACAGGAACTCTAAGATACTCAATAATTAAAACATTCTAAATACCCATTCAAACATATGTGCAACAAATTTCCAAATACTTGTCCTAGAATAGAAAATAAAATTAACCCTTCAAATTATTATATCATAAATTTCTTCAAAAAACCTCAAATAATATTTGAAAATTCCTTACCAAAGAATTATTTTCAAAATGTATATGCATCAATGTAAATTTTCTTCTACAGAATTAGTTGTTCAAGAAAACGAAGATATAAATTAAAATGGGCATCAAATTATTTTTTATTCGAAACTTATATCTAGCATTCAATAAAATCGAAGATGTAAATATATTCAATATTAATTTAACATCAAATAAGCAAAGCTGTCTTCAAATAACTTTGATTTTATCGAAAATATGCAAAAAACCAAGAATTTTACATCAATTAGTAGTTCTGAAATCAAATAATTTCGAAATATTTCATCAATTGTCATATAGTTATATCTTCAACAACAGAAAATTTCGGTAAACATCAACATTTTTGAACTTTTACTGTTTTCTTTCAATTATTTAACGATATTTAAGTTGTACTCACAGTTTTATGTCGATGTAGGTTTTACCTTCGTTTGAAGACGGACATCTCAGCACGGCAGGCATAAAGTTCCACAACTATCCATGAATCACAAACGTAACTAATAATCCGTAAATAATGTAGTTGGTGGAAGTAAGTAACGGTTATATTTTCAAAATGTTGTATCGGGTATTATTTAAATCTAAAGCCAGATTCGACTGGGCCCCCCCGCACCCCCCATGTAGGATGAAGTATTTACTGAATAGACTTCATTTATTTACTATACATATTTAATTAAATTAGGGCAAAATTGTTACGACTTTATAAACAATAAAATAGTATTAAAATTTTAAGAGAGAGAGAGAGAGAGAGATTGAATGAAACCGTCTGCCGTGTTATATTAATATTCAAATTTGTCTCGCGTTCATCAAGTTTCTAGTCGGTCGGTCACTGCTTTGTTTACGAGATTGTCTTACTCTCCTCACTTCTGTTTCCTGTGCCGCACCCATTGCAACTAATTCAGGAGAAAGAATAGCCACACTCACGCAAATATATATATATATATATATATTCAATTTTTTAAAGTACCTTAAGAAATTTAAGAGAAAATTGTGCATAGCCCAATGTTACAACTTTGTGTAATATTGGGCTACGATTTTATATCCATGGACCCCGATTATCTCTTGTGAACGAGGTCAGACCGTACAAGTTATTGAAAAATGTTGTGTGAGTTGTTGAATATGCATTGGTGTTTTGAGAAATGTAATTTACTGTCTTCTTATTTCTATGGTTATTAATGTGAAATTTTTTTTTTTTTTTTTTTTGTGTTTGTGAATAAAATGTCTTCACTTTAAGTGTGGTATGTTGTGTTTCCAACTACGTTTTAGGAGTTTTTTTTTTAAAGAATGAAATACTTTCAGTTTTGTTTCAAGTGGAAAAAGAGCTTTATAAATATAATGCTATGAATAACATGCAGAGTGAATACAAGTTGTAAATAAACTCTTCGTATGAAAAAAAAATTGATTGGAAAAGCGTAGAAATAACTGCATTTAGCAACTTTAGTTTTCCTTTTTTGAATTTAAAGTATAGGTACTAAAAAAATATTTTAACGCAAAATTATACGACTATTCACCAGCGAAAATGTTTCATTAAAATAGGAATTTGAATTTAATGTATTTGATTAATTGAATTTTAAATTTGACTTACGAATATTTTGGAAAAAATAACAAAATGATCCTTTGGTTAATGTCAAGATTTGTGTTTGAAGAAAAATATGGAATTTTATTTTAAGAAGTACTTTCTTGATACAATATCATAAATAAAATCTAGGCAAAATTTGTCATAATGTAATAACAAGAATAACATAATTTGTCATAATAAAAATTTATTATAATGTTATAACAAGAATGCATTGATTCTAAGGCAGAAAATGATTTATTTACTTTGAATGAGATTAAGGAATCGCAGATGTTGAGAAATTAGTAGACGATATGCACGTTTCTTCGAAAAAGCTTGATATGTACTGTACATATTTCAATTTTTTTCCCGCCAAATTTCCATAAGTTAATTAGTTTTAAATAGAGTAGAAAGTGCTAGTGATGGGGAAATGTCGAAGCGACTATCCCTCGGGAGCCCGAAGTTCTACCAAGACTTACAAGATATTTCAATTGAATATCAATGCTACATAAAAGAAGAATGAAGGTGTTCTGGAGTTTCTTATAGGGTATAATATTGCTTGATTGACCAATGAATTGAGATCGCTCGACCAGAAGACTTCCCAGATACTTAATTATCTCCAAGCCACATCTTTAAATGTCCGGTTATTAATGGCGTGGCACTTAATGGACGAATCTCTGGACGAAAAGATGCATACTGATAAAATTGCGCAGCCAGCTAAAACTGTTCTCTCAACTTAAGGTTTTATGTAGTTGAATTTATGAACGCGACAAAAAAAATGTATTTTGAAATATATGTTTGTGTATGCATTAAGTTCATGGTTTCCCAAAAATGTGTAAACATTTAAACTTATATGTTAATCAAAATAAAAGGTAAATTTTTTATTGCTGATATAAATAGTTCTGTATCCTAATATTTATGAAAGCCATCAGAAGGTACTTTAAACTTTGGACTCGAGTTAATTTTTACAAATATAACATAATGTATATATGTCGCAAGGCTCAATAATGTTTTCTCTTCTCAATTTAACACACGAAATTAAAGTCCGTCTTGTACTTACACAGTTAATGGCTCGTAAACGAACTTGTAGCGTTCAAAGTGAATGCAGTAATGGAAATATTTCCCCAATCCTTGTATACTTAGAGAATTCCCTCTATGTTATGATCAGATTTATGATGGTTTGGTTCGCACAAAAACTTTTCACAAAGAAATAATGCACGTATTTAGAATTAAGACAAGAGCACTTATTTTTATAACCGATAGTACTTATTATTATGAAACGTTAGTTTTGAATGTTGGATGCTTAATGTACAAAACATTTTAAAATATTTTTCATATTTATAAGTAAAAACATATGAAGTGATTTTTGAACGACGAGTCAGTATTTTTAAGGAACTTTAATAAATTATTTGATTCTTAAGGCAAAACTCTCTAAGCTGCATAAGAATTAATATACTTTTATAATTTTAAGAGTATTCTGAAGATTCAACTCGCAATATGAGCTTCTAATAAAATTGAGAAGCTTCCAAAATTGCATTTAAAATATTCCTATTTTTCAAATCTTATTATTTTATAACTTGCAGCTTTTATAATTAGATAATAATCTATTTCAAATGTTAAGAATTAAGAAATTATTGAATTTTTAGTATACGAAACAGTTTAATATATTTTTTGAATTTAAAAATAGTTAATTATAATAGTTAGCATTTGTGTATTGATTCATTAATGATGTGTCAGTATTTTTGGAGGTAATTTCAATTATTTAGTTTTCGAATTTCATAACAAAAATCGTTAAAATACATAAAAATTGATGATTATCAAAAATAGATTTAAGAATACTCTTAGAATTCAGATCATATTTTGAGATTGAATTTAAATCGAAAAGATGCTCAAATTTCGTTTATGAATTCTTTTTTTTTTTTTAAATCGTATCACTTTATTATTTATCAAGTTTTACTTCTTAGTAAGGAAATTTTGAAGCTATTAACAATACTCTCAATTAAAATGCATTTATTAAAAAGTAATATAACTTGTTCTTAGATCTTAATTGAATAGAACTTTATCGAAGTAATTCAGCATGGTGTACATATTAGTTATTTCTTAAAACGTACATGATATTGCATCAAGGTTAAATAAAATATTTCCTTATTTTCTTTAAAATTATTTTTGTACTAAAGCCAATCAAACAATGTGTATTATGACTGTTAACAATAGTAATGTTAATAATGTGTATTATGACTGTTAACAATAATAATGTTAATAATGT
>BMAW01116815.1:23212-35557 GCA_019974015.1 Nephila pilipes
TTAATAATGTGTATTATGACTGTTAACAATAATAATGTTAATAATGTGTATTATTATATCGCACTGATTATACTTTAAGTTACAATTTTCTTATAAGATGGCTATTCAAATTCAGTCTTTTAAAATATTGAGTTTCTTTTTCCAAGACTTGAGAAGTAAATACTTTTTTTCCGTGTTACCTACCAACTTTAAGAGCTAGCCGGTACCGCTGTTTTGCCATTTTAAAGCTTTTGTTAATGTCGGGAAATGGATCAATGTTTTATTTAATTTAATAATGTCTAATTCGATGTCCTGCTACTAAACCAAATAATGATTACCAAAGGCACTCAAAAAACCTACCACGAGTGCATTTCTTGAAAAAGTGAAAAACATTTTGCCATTGCACTTATTACATCCCGAATTCCCAAGCAATTGGAAAAATTTCTTCACCTGTTATTTTCTGAAATATCTTTTGCTTTAATAATCGTATCGGTAATTTTCATATGCATTGAATACGTATTGTATTTATTGTTTCATTTGTTAATTCTTATACACAGCAAGTGTTTATATTTTGTGTGAGATAGTGGTACCTAGATTTACGTTCTTCTAAATATTCAAATGCATGGATTTAGCCTGTAAGTAGACTTAAAGGCCTCTATTTAAAGGCCAAAGTAAGTCTGTAAGTAGAGGCTGTGGTAGCTTAGTGGTAGAGGTATTGGATTCGTAACCGGCGGTTTTCGTTCTGTCGCGGGTTCGATCCTTTGCTGCTAATGACCCAACGTGTAACCGGAGCTGATGCACGTTAAATATGTCGGGGCCCAAAGTGCTCCTGTTAGCGTGGTGTGGAAGCTAGAAGAGTTGGTGCCTCGTAATTTTTAACCTCGTTACTTGAACGAGGTTCAAAATTAGAGGTCGACGCCAGTAGCCCTCGTTTTGCTTCTAGTGCGATGTTAATAAAAAATCTAAGACTTGGCCTTTAAATACGAACATATTCTCGAGATTCGAGTCATTTTTTTTAAAAATATCGTATCACTGACTATTATACAAAAGTAACAAAAAAATAAAGTTTACCCAAATGCACATCAAATCAGTAGTACACATTTAGAACTTTTATCTTATACGTAGATTTGTTTCAAAATAATCTGGGTATAAGACTAGTGTCTTTTGATTGACAAAGTCTTATTTTCAACATGGAGCCAAATGTAATTAATAAGGAAACAATAGAGGAGAATAATAATAGTAATTGTGATAGAGATCGAGAGAAACTGATTTCTCTAAAAGCAATGTACAATCAAAACTGTTGTGACAAAGCAATCAAATCCTTGCTCTATTTCGGAGAAAATATGACACTAACTACATTAAGCTACCTGTTTTAACAACAACAAACTCAATCATTTTTGGATAGGTATTAAAAGAACATAAGAAAGGAATTATAAAAAAAGGAATAATACAATACATATAGAACAAACAATAAAAACCCCAGAGGATATTCTAATATTTGGTTTAAGCTTCTACTTCAGTTATTCTCAAACCTTTTCCACCCGGTACCCTTGTTGAGCTAATAAAAAATTGCGGCACGGCTACCCTTGATATGGTTTGAATACGAAGAAAAAAGGAGAAAAAAACAGCATATTTAATACTTATTTGTTTAATGCGATGCATGACGCTGATTGGATGATTTTTTTCATTATTTCCTTTGTGTTTTTGGGAATTTCAGTTAATATTACTCTCAAATTACTTGACTCAGAAAATTTGAACCTGTAATAGTTTTTAAGTAAACTTAAATTGAGATTACAAACTCATAGAGATAAGTTGATGTAAAACGCTCGATAATTTTTCCCGCCTTGACAATAGCATTGTTTTCTGAATACACCTACATCCAAATATCTCCTTAGCTTCCTTCACAGTATTTCTGTTTGAAACTGTTGTCTTTTCTTATCTCAAGAAGATATAAAAAAGTTAATTCGTCATTCTAATAAGTTTACGTTAGGCTCGTAAGAAAACGAATTCATCATCCAATTGTATATGTCAGAGTCAAAGGTCCGGAATAAAATCGACCATGCTTTTTAATCTTTAAAAGTGGCAATAACAACTTCGAGGAAATTGGTTTGAAGGTTGATTTAATTTAATTTGGTAAATTATTGCATCTATGGAAAGTTGAAGATATCTCTGCTCTAAACACATGCTTTAAAAATGTGATTATTTTATTCAAGACTTTTATTTATTTTTAATTGTGCTCCTCCTTTACCTTCAAAAAAATTGGTGGTTTCGTTATTTCTTTCAAAAATGTCGAAAAGGTATCCAGTTAATCAGCCATTAAACACCAGTTAATTGTTAAAAAAATATACTTCTCGGTAAATGAAACCACCAATGCATCTTTTAGTTCATACAGTCTGGCTGAAAATTTCCCCCTTCATAGTCATCACACTTCTGTGTGCAGAAGACATGGAAGTGACCCACACCCAAATTTTCAGTAATGAGTGTGTGACGTAATCATATGATTCGAATCGCCTTCCCTCTAAATTATAGCTGCAATCAAAAATCTAAATTCAAGCACATATAAAGTAATTAAAATAGTTACAAGCCAACAGTTCTAGTAAATTAAGTACCAAATTAGAGTTTATTAAGAGGAATGCTCTCAACTAGTTCAAAGTCTCCGTCCGTGAGTGCTAATAAATTATATGATATATTAAGGAATATGAAGCGAGTAAATTCTGAAAACAGTAAATTCGCCGTACAGTGTAAGGCCCTAATCTCAACAACTCATGTAGATACGTACTTCACACTAGCAATCTTCCTATAACTACAATCCTTTCTATCCTCCAATTCAAATATTTGCCGCTTTTATTTGATATGATAATATCTATTAAATCAACTCTTAAAATTTAATTAGTAACCTTAAGTAAGGAGTCCTTAGGTAATTTTTTAAAATTTACTTAATATGCATAACCACATTTCAATTGGTTAGAAACTAGCTACGAACATTAATAAAATGGCAGATAGAAATCCTTACGTTAGTTGGGAAAATTTGGCTTCGAGTACAAGTTTTAACAGGCTAGCTTGAATCGAGGGGCTTCAAGAATGCCTATAAATTAATTATTTGCTAATTATGTTTAAAACTCCATTCAATTTGAGTTTTAAATCTAACGTCAACCTCTTAGTTGCCATAGAATGCCCATTGATCACATAATAGCTGCTGATGGCCTTTCCTACCCATTATTTCATCCTATATACACAGTCCCTTCCTCTTTTCTATCCAGTGCAGCAGCTCCACATCTATAAATAACACATGCTCTATTCCAAATAATTTTTCTGTACACATTTATCGACAGCTTTGAAACTACCGTTACCAGTGGTGTAAGTTTTATACTCTCTTCACTTATGAAAAGTTCTTATAATCTGATTTCGAATGCATAATTCACAAACACAAGAACAGAAACTCCTACAACGTTGTACTGTAAATTAAAAAACTCTCAAGTATTCGATCTTTTTATTAGTTCGCAATCTACCAAATTGAAATTATGGTAATTCGCTTGCTTACAATACTATTTTACTGCAGCACATTATTCATCATTTTGGCCATGTCTAGACCTAACATGCAACCTATAATCTCCTACCCGCAAGGTTTATTCAGTGTCTCGTCAATAGTATGGAGCTTTCAAGATTCCAGATAGAGTCAGTCCTTGATAAATAATACATCCAATCCTTAATGAACACCACAATTCAACATTTGTCACACATTCACAAGTGTGTTCAACATTTGTCTATTACTCCGGATAGTAACATTAGAAATCTTCTATATCTCTTCTTCATTTCCTCTGACTTATATATAATTACATCTGAATGACTTCACTTTATTTCGATTTGAATCTAGTTAACCACATTTCCTTTTGTTTGGGAAGAAATTTTTTATTTTATGAAATCAATCTCTCTCTCTGAATAAAAGTTCCCATCGATTATGAAGAGGAAATCGCGAATAGCCCAACGTCACCAAAGTTTCAATGGCCTAGAATCATTGGCTTAGTTGAACACTTCAATGGCCTAGAATCATTGGCTTAGTTGAACACTTCAATGGCCTAGAATCATTGGCTTAGTTAAACATTTCAATGGCCTAGAATGGCCAACCACATTTTTAGAATTTTTATCCATCATGGATGAATCTGCTTGAACATAATGTTATGAACTAAAGCAGAATAATTGCATTCCAGGTGTTTTTCTTAGGTCTGAATGAAACCAAACAACCATTAGCAACTATTTTATAAGATTTAATGTGATTATAAGATTATAAGATTTTATAAGATTATAAGATTTAATGTGTGACTCTTCCAGTACCTGTTAGTTTCCAACCAGAACAAAGCCAAACAGTGTGAGGTAACTAGGATAATTTATTTCATAAGTTTCCTCTGATTTGTTTTTGGTCTTGAGTTGTCTTTTCTCGAATTGAGGCACAGTAACTTGGATGGCTTAGGCACGCACATACCTACTCGGATATTTTGTCTCCGGCGATGCTTGTTGTCATTGAATAAGTCACATCTGAAGTTTCATTGAGTTCATCACCTTTCCATTTTAAAGACCTAATTTTTATTCAATAGTCTATAGTTCTGTTTTTAATGTAGGGATTCCAATAAACGAAAATTTCCAATCTAGAAATTCTAATTTGCCCTTTTTTTTACAAAACGTGTCAGCAAATTTGTTTTCATATCAGATGCTACAGATTAGTAGCTAATTGAAGCCATCATATCACAACATTAGGTGAATTATCTTTTCTTGATAAAATATATTGATTCCAATTTTTTAACGTAGTATCGACGCTTCAAACAACATATAAAAAGTGTGATGTTTTCTCTTTATTTCCTTTACCGGCAATAACTGTTTCCAAAATTGCGCTGTTAAAATGTTATTCAACAAAGCTATAGTCAAGAATCTTTAGCTAAAAAATTTATTTCTGTGGCATTACTTCAACGCCGATAGCTTCGATATTGGTCTGTGAACAAGTTTGCTGACGATTTTGATGATAATTAAGAAATCTTTAATTTTGGGAAGGTTGTTTTAGTCACAAATTTATAGAAACTAAGTTAATGTGAAAAAGAGGACAAAAACGATTACAGAACCTATTTTGGGCGATTCAGTGAGTAGCGCAACTCAGAGAGTCCATTCTTAATGTGTTGTTTCTACCATTGACTCAAATTTTAAACACATAACAAAAATTTCAAGAAATTATTTATTTACGCCATGTTAGCATTTTATTTGAAGTGAATTTTATTTCATAAATCATAAATGATTTGAAAAAACTATTATTCTTTTGTACATATACATACAAATCAGGATTCAAAAATTTCCGGAATGAGTCTGTAACTTTGAAAAATACTATCAGTTAAACTACTGAATCACCTCCTCCTTAAGCAACAACACACTTTTGCCATCGTTTATAAAGATCATCTAAGCATTTTTATAATCTATTTTTAGTCATGTACTTTAATTCAGCCCGCGATGCAGTTTTAACTTCATCTGCAGACTAAAATTGACAACCCTGTAAATGAAGTTTCAGTTCTGGATATAAGCTGAAGTTGAAGGGATTGAGATCAGGGGAGTTGGGAGGATGTGGCAAAACAGTTGGTTTCGTTTTCGCAAGAAAGTCAGAAACGGGCAGGGATCGGTACGCAGAAGCAATGCACCCATGACTGCTCAGCCCACAATTTGGCACCCATGATTGCTCAGCCCACAATTTTTAACTGCCTAGTTATCCTGTGTTATTATGAGGTTAGTGAACATTCTCAAATACTAACATTTAAGGCGACAGTAAACACTTATAGACTGAACGAAGACATATAGAATTTAATTACGAAGTTACTACTACAAGATTCCAGCGCCGATGATGGACTCATCAATCAAGAAAATTATGAAGAAGAGCGTTTGTGGTACGAAATACATCATGAGATCACGAATATGAGTAACTGAGACAGCGGTATAGTGTGTCATGTTCTTTAGCAAAAACAAAACATTTTCGATACTATGAGCGCATTCTCTTGGATTTTCTAAGGAGTTATTGAGCGATTCTCGTATATAACACACACGCACCTTATATATATATATATATATATATATATATTCCATGGAATGGTAAAATTTGAGTTATTACTTCGAAAAAGTAATATATGTGGATGAAATTTATTCTTCTTATCATTAATTTATCATTTTATACATAATGCAATTAATATCAGCTATTAATGTTGATATCTTTGTTCTGAGGCAGTATGGAGAAGATAAAAGCTCGCAGTATGATTAAATCCTTTCACTTGACTAGTTACACTACCCGGCAAATTCACAAGGAAATGATGACTGTTTATGAAAATTGTTACCATTCTTATGACACTGTTGCGAGATGGAAAAGAATCCAATCTGGCCACGTCTTTCATAAATGATGCAAGGAATGGAAGACCATCACTCATGGGTGATGCTGTCACAGTGAAGAAAGTGGAAGATTTTATCCTATTAGACCGACGAGCAACAATCCAAATGATCAGGAATGAGATGGATCATTGTGTCGGCAAAGTGAGGGAAATTGTTCATTAAAAACAGCATATATCAAAGGCACGGCTGAGTTTCAAAACTACTGCTTTCTTTTCAAAGAAAACACAGCGCCACCTACCAAGGGAGATGTTGATTTTTTTGGAATTAAACGAAGATGACTTTTTGGGTAACCTGGTAACTATGGATGAATCTTGATCTATCAATATTATCCATAGACCAAAACGTTGCACAAGGAGTAGAAGCACAGAGACTCACCTCCACAAGAAGACTAAGATGATAGAAGTCTCCAAATAAGTTAATATTGTCTGTTTTTTGTTACTGTCGTAAAGTCATCTCAGCAAATTATCTGGTAAGGTGTCAGACCCTCACTGGTACCAATTGCTGCACACTTCGGAACAAATTATTCTAATCAAGAAACCGCGTGGCAATGTCACCGAAGGTAAGGTACTCTCTCTCCTCAAAAGGCGGTTGATGAATCAAAGCGTTGGGGCTCGGAAACTTTGCTACATTTTCAATATTTTCCTGATTTTGCCTCTAGTGTTTTTTTCTCATTCCCAGTTCTGAAAAACCATTTCGGGTTTGGGAATTTGACAAAGTAAATGACGTCATTCAAGATGTGGTAAAATGGATTTTACTGCTTAGTTCTAGAATGACGGCCTTCGAAAGAACAAGAAACCTGTGACAAATGTATTACTCTAGATGGTGATTATGTATTTAAATCTTAAAAATAACAAATAAAAGTTAAGTTTCTATCTAAATTATTTTCATTAATAAATAAAAGTTTACGATATTCTCTCTATGTATTTCATTTTTAAGATACTACATTTCACATGAAATTTATTCAATTGAATATATTTTTTTTTTTATAAAATAATATATAAAAAATTTTAAATCTAAAAAAGTATTAAAGAAAGTTATTTACACTAAAAATAAAATATATAAGTGAGTTGTTCTTTGAAATATAATGTTTGCCCTTTACTCAGCCTTGAGTCCTGATTGTCTTTTTGAAAAAAAAAAAAAATTGGAAAAAAAAATACACGATGTCGAAAAAATAGTTTCAAAAAGAATTAAGATGAAGAAAATGGAAGACAACTTTTCACTGTATTGCAGATAAAAATGAGCTAAGTAGAAGTGTTTAAGAGAAATAACAATGTGAAACATTTCTTCGGTTTTGTCATTTGTCTTTAGTCAAATGTTTAAGTGATTGAAACGAGGAATAGTTTGTTATGAAAAAAAAAAAAAAACTGTCAATTGTTCCTAACACACTTAACAGTTTAACCTAAAAACGTTTTCTTTCTCTCAATACAGGGTGAACTTTCCTACTCCTCATTTTTCCTTTATTCCGGAATCAACTGTCCTTTATTTATAAATTGGTCTTTGTTCTGGAATGAAGTTTAAACTTTTTATTTTGAAATATACTATGAATAAATTAATTTTATGGATTTATATATAAGCAATTATAACAATTAAAAACATAATATTTTATTGATTAACATTTATAAAATTTAAACATACTATCCTAAAAAGTCAGAGACTCAAAAAAATTTATTTCTCTGAATTATTCGTAGAAAGCTGGAAACTAAAAATTATGTTAACTGTCTAATGTTTAATAAAATTTACTTCAATCACTTACATTTGTGATAGAAATCTCTCAAAAATTTCTTTTACTTATATACAATGGTAAACATTCTTATTACATCAAGATTTTTGCACTATTTGGTTGTAATAAAAATATCAGATAATTTCTTAGTAAAACAACAATATCGTGATGGATAAAAACTTATTTCATCGAGTTATTAATTTAGAAGACAGTAAATATTATTTTCTGATGAACTTCATTTGAGATTTTTATTGAAAATTTAATTTGGTATTCCACAAATTGCTCTTATTTTTAAAAAAATATGAGCATTTACTGAGTTTAAAAAGAGAGATTTCAGAAATTTCCTAAGAGATGACTAATTTAAAAGGTAGCTTAAAATGCATTAAATTTAAATAAAAATGTTAAAAAAGGACTGCATTTGACTATTAACTGCAGTTTATGTGGTAATACTATATTATAACATATATTAGTCTTTCATTCAGTTTTTCTACATCTCATATTCTCATTAAAGTGCATTATTATTTTTTTCTTCTGATAGCTTACTTCAATAAATTTATCTGATATGTCCCACTAACTGCATTTTTTTTAAAAATAAATCAATGCTATGTAAATAAAGAGCTTCGAATAGTATGTTTCTTTCTTGTAAGAGAAAACTTACGTAATTTTGTTTGAAAGTTTTCCACTTTCTATTCGAATATCGCAATTCATACTGATGTTCATCAACAAAAGTTTAAGCTAACTTCGGAACTCTTGGTAAGTGTTTTGTTTTTTAGTGAAGAATTTCAGAATTCAGCTCGCATCCTCAAATACTTTTTTTTTTTCAGAAATTTAGAATTCTTTCCGATGCACAATAACTTTTAGAATTGAGTCCATAGTGAAGCACTCTCACGTAGGAAGTGCAGCTTTAGTTAGACTAGTTTCTTTCTTTTCTATTTGGAAAAAAAAGTGAATGAAAGCAAAATATACACACCTAACTCGAATTTATCTTTTCAGAGACACACAATTTCTGACATCTATATCGAAATAATTCTGTGAGAGTCAATAACATAGGAAAAGAAAGAAATATTTTACGAGGCGATTGCGGGCATGCGATAGAAGTAGCTGAATTCGCAATTTTCGATCGTTGTCTGTGTCATTTGCTTTCTGTATTTTGTCTTCTATATATACATATAGCTTGGAATAAACGCTGTTGGATTCTGAGACTCGTAGATTTTAATTCATAGTTTACAGAAGATTTTTAAATGGAATGCTTTTATTTTAAGCTTTCAAAGGAAATAAAAACAATTTTTTAACTTTGTCTCGATGTGTTATAACTATTTTAAAAGTGTGAGCTTATTTTTATTAAAAATTTATTCATTTTCCATATAATACTATGATTTTTCTTCTATACTGGTTATGTGTACATATGCATCAGAATAAATTAAAAGGGATTATTTTTAATGTGATGGGTTCCAGCTGTGAATATGGAAATGATATGTGATTGGAATTAGCGTACTGAAGATAGAAGCAGACAAACTTTCTGTTTCCATGTATTTTCACTAGTTAAAAATGTTTATTGTTATCAACTTTGAAAATTAATTAATAATTATTTCTTACTTTCATTTGTTGCAGAATATTTAATTACGTAATAGTACAGAGAAGAGAAAAAAAGCCTTTAACTTATGAATAATTTCCTTGACAAAATGTTCTTTAAAACAATTTCGTGTGTCTGTAACACATAAAATTATACTATACAGTGCAATGCTTAAATATCATACAGAAAATTTATTCAAAATACTCAAAACTAACCACCTGCCCTTTCTAATGCTTTAAAACATGTTATTAAAATCTACTGTTTTTGCAATTTTTTGTCGAAAAGAAATACAATAAGAATTTGGCGACTGAGAGAAACGAGAAAACAAACGCACAAAAAGTGTTAAATTCATTTTATAAAGACGCTTAATAATAATTGTTTTTTGAATATAGCTCTTGACAATTTCAGAATCATTTGCAATATTTTACTCTTACAATATAAAATTTAATCTTAGCTCTCTTCTTACAATTTTACCGTGTCTTTGAAAAAAGTATGAACAATAATTTCAGTTTAAAAATGTTGAATGAGGTAAATAACGTATAAATGATATAATTTTGCAATAAAATTCAGCATTATAAAATTCACGAGTAACGACGTCTTTTGAAAATGGATGACACTATTTTTGCAAATTATTATTAAATAAGTTTAATACGTAGAATTGCTTATTTATTGTAAATTAGTATTTCTTGTAATTAGTAATTAATATAAGAAAATGAGAGCCTTTGTTTTTAGGTATATCTTTCATAAATAACTATAACACATACATGAACAATGGCAATACATTTATTTTACACATACAATTAACACATTTGTATACGTAAAATTAAAAAAAATATTAATAAACAAATATAAGACAAATATTTAACGACTTATGTATAATTTTTAAGATTTTTAGGAAAAATTATGCAACATTTAATTCTGGCATTATATTTTTTGCAAATTTCTTAAGAGAAATCTGAAACCCATATGGGAAATATTCATTAAATGAATTTTTTTTTATATATTTTTGTTAAAAAATACATTTAAAATAATTTGAATTATGTGTATAAAGGGAAAAGTAATCATTACGTAATCAAACATACATATTTAGATATTTTACAAAACGAAATATTTTACACTTACACTTTAAAATTTTGCCATGTATTTTTTGTAATTTGTTTGATGCACTTCTACTGTATTTTTAAAATTAACGTTATTTTTACTATATTTAGTTTAAGTTTTATTATGCATTTAGTTTTTCTTACTTCACATTCTACCAATTTTTAAATTTATTTTATATATATATATCTCCTTTATTTTCACATTTTATTTATTCTTTTATTTTATTAATATTCATTTTATTTTGTAATTATCATTGTTTTTATTTATTTCAATTTTACCTTAGTTTTCTTATTTTGAATTTTGCTTTTAATTAATTTTTTTTCAACTTATTTCGTTCCTTTTTATTTTGGTCATATATAGTTATTTTTTTTCATCCTTGGTGTTTGGCAATGGCGTACTTAGTATTGGCAGAAGTTATTGTCATTATAATACTTAATGTTACATTTAAATTTTCTTAGTTCTGTACTCAGAAGTTAGAATCTTCTTTGGTTGTGCTTTATTTCATTTTACACTTTAAAATTAAATTTCTTGGTTTTTCTTTTTTTTCTATTTCAATGTTTCTTCTTTGGAGGGGTAGTATTAGGAAGAATTTTGTGATTTCTTTTTTTACTTTAGTAAAAGAAACCTCTTCCGTTTTCATCTGGTTTTCGAGAATGAACTTTGATTTTTCCAGTTTTTTTGCTATTTTATCTTGTCCAAGTATGCTTTCCATTTTAATTTCTTAATGCTTTTTGATTTTCTTCTTCCATCAATTTCCGAATTAATTTGTCCAAATCCACTGCGTATTTAATTAATTCTTACAGTATACTACTTTAATGCAAACTTTTTCGCTCGATTTGCCTTGTTTTCTTTTCCGTCTCCAAGGAACATTAGGCTAAATTTACAAAAAAAATTTATCGAAAAATGTAATAAACTGCGTAACTGAACATTAAATTGCTTATCAGAAACTGTGGAGTTATTAAATTATTTTAAAATGTGGTAGTAAATATTTTACACAATACGGATTGTAAAATTTGTTGTATAATTAATATTTAGTTAAATATGTATTTATTGATCCGCAGAATATTTTACACATATAATCAATATATTTTAATTCGCAAATTTATATCCCCCTGAAATATACGTGTTTAAATTCGAAAAGAATTTACTACTGAGTCGAGGAAAGTGAGGTAAAACCGGGTAGTCGACTTAAACCAGATACCCCCCCCCCCACACACAGGGGCGGGCAGGGGGTGGGATATGCTACAACCTGAAGGCTAACATGTAAAATAGGATATACAGTCAGTGCCAAAGAGTGTGCTGCCGGTTTCCGTTCCGTTTTACTTAATAATAAAGTGACACCATTTGCAAAAATAGCACCGACGATGTCTGCAGCGGATTTGACCTAGATAAGGAAGATGAATTTGCTTAAATGTTAAATAAAATACTGACTCAACAAATCCAAATGATTTATCAAGATTTGTTTGTAAAAATTCTGAATTTTGTTGCTATAAATTTGAAAACTGACTGAATAATTAAAATAAAATTCTGTCTGTGAATTTGCGTATTTTTCTAGGTACCC
>BMAW01116815.1:40557-122861 GCA_019974015.1 Nephila pilipes
CATATTTAACCATCCAAAGTGTGCTTTTTTATAATAGCGATTAAGTTACAGAATTAAATAACAAGAATTAAAATAAATGATAGAATGTCCACAAATGGACAATAGTAAATTTTTCCAGTATTAAAATTAAAGGAATAGATAAATAATTAAATTGAATAAACTTACTTAAATGTAATTAAAATTAAAACAAAATATAAATTGTTAAATTGAATATATATCTTTCAGCTAAATGCTATTAAAATTGAATCAAACGATAAAAATTGAAATTGATCTGGTACACGAAAAGTGATCCAACTAAAACAATAGCTATTTGTGTGGCTAAAAAGATGAAATAAATTTTAAAAAATTACATAATAGGACAGAAAATGAAATACAACTAATATTACTCGAAGTATAATCCTTTAACTTTAAATAGATAAGTCCAGAGTTGTTCATAGCACCGTGTTAACTCATTTTAAGGGATGCTTCCAGGTTTTGTGGTCACGCTTTCTTGATCATTTTTTTACAGATCCGGAATGATGTCCTTTCAACTCCTTACCTTAAGATTAGTGAACAAAAAGAAGTTGCAAAGGAAGTTGATAATGCATGGTGGATGGAAATGCATAGGGATATTTTCATGGGATAAATACCCAGTTATCACCAGTACTGTGAGGGGCATAATATTGTTATGGTGTACGATCCAACTGCCGGTGGTCTATGAACTTACACAATTTACTCCTTTCCATTAATGTTTGAGCACTTTCCTACAAAATTATGAACTAACAGTCTGCCCAGATGAAACAAATTGCTTATGAACCATTCCTGTATCATTCGAGAACATTATTGGATAGGTTTCTAATTGCTCATCTGAGTCTTCTTTGGTCATATTGAGTTTGCGTATGGCATTCCTAACACAGTCGTTTAGTCAAAGGATCATATTGAAATACCCAACATTCGTCTACTTTATAAGTCTTTCTAGAACGTTTGAGTCATTTGTGACAAGATCCAACATTTCCTACGAAAATGTCGTATGGATATCTTTGTGGTCAGAGATCGAAACGTTTGGCGTCAGTTTAGCATAGATTTAATGCATTTTCAATTTCTCCGTAATGAGGCCATGGAGGGCTTTACTATGCAATTCTATCATATCCGCGATTAAACACATTTAAAGGGTGACCTAAGTTCAAAACATTCCTCACTCGATTCTTGACTTCTGTTTTCGATGTCGATGGTCGTCCTTCGAGCCTGTCGTTATCCACGTTATATTGGCCTTTTTTATACTCGATATTCCATTTGTCAACCTGGGATTGTGAAAAACATTCTTAGCCATATATTTTTTGAATATTTCCAAAGTTTCACAACTACATTTACCAAATTTAACAAATAACTTTATTGTATATCTTGTTCAATACTTTGCAACATTATGAACTTTATGATGCATTCACACAATTACTCTATAGAAGCGACTGCAGATGCTCGGAAAAATCAGGCCAGATAAGGACGTTCTAAATATGTTACTAAAACTTCCAATTCACCTGCAGCCATTATTCTTCTGCAATGTGACAGAAATGAGCAATAAAATTATTCTCATTACGTTTGTAACAAACTTTGTGCAAAATACACTTGCCTACACATGTTTACAGTATAGACACAAAAAAATATATTAATTTTAATTTGTCTGGATCATTTTTAAATGTTTATTATTAAAAATAATAGGTTAATTTTCTTTCATGAAATTATTGATAAACATCTTGTAATAAATATATTTAACTTATTAGAAGTTACTGAATAATTATTTGCAATAATATAATTACTAGAAATATTTCTAAAAATAGAAATACATAAAATAGTTTCTAAAATAAGTTGCCTTATTAATATGAAATTTAAAACTATCTTTCCTGTTATAAAGATTACTAGGAATTCTAAAATCTATAATTTTTACTTATATGTGAGCATATTATGTTTCATATTTACAATTATTAGTTTGAAATAGATTTAAATGGAGTAAAATAACATTAGAAAGATAAGTTATGTTTAACCAGAGAAAGCTGATTATAATTCAAAACCAGTAGAAGTCTGTATGTAATAAAATTATCTCCATCAATATAATTATGTTAGTGAAAGTGTTGGTAGATATTAGCTCAACTATGATTTTCTGATCTACCTTGAGCTACCTCTCACTTATATTTTTATTTTTTATAAATAATATAATTTTATCTAAGTACAATATTACTTAAAGATTTCAATATATCATGAGCAACACACAAATTATTCAAATATATATATATATATATATATATATATATATTCCATATATTTTGAGGGGAGGTTATAAAAAAAATCTACAGTTTTAATACAATCTTGATGAAATTATGAACATGATTTTTTCATATTTATCGATATATTAACTTGATCTTACATATTTTTGTGTGTGAAAGAAGAGACAACGAGCATATACCGTGTACACTCTATAACAACATCAACAAAAACCCGCACGAATAAAGAGTTTTCCGATGGAGACAAAAACAGGCGGATAGGAAAATTATGTATAGAATAGAAATTGTTTAAAAATTCAGAAAAATTGATGGATTTATTTCAGAGTTACATAGTTACAAGCTCAATAAGGTGTTGACCTACTTCTAGCCTGGATGCAAGCTACCACACGACATGACACAGAGTGATAAAGCTCCTTGATGGTCTCCTGCCGTATTTCTTGCCAAATGTGCTCCAATTATCGGGCTAAGTCATCAACATTCCCTGGTAGATGCTATCATATTCTCATCATATTCCAGATATGCTCAATTGAAGAGAGATCTGGAAATCTGGCTGGCCAAGGAAGTGTTTTAGAAGCTGTAAGACAATTAATAGCAACACATGCCGTATGTGGTATAACATTATCTTGCCAAGTACCTGTGTAATCTTGCTCGACAATGTACAGAAGGGAGTGGCAGATGACGCAGGGGTCGTTATGAGAGTAGATTTCACTCTATCAGCCATCTGTGAAGGTCGACACTCGTGCGCGGTAAAACGTCTGATGGTTGATAACGATGATGGCTCTGTGACAGCTGATATGACAATCATTCTGCCCTCCTGATCTGCTGTGGTCCTGAGTCGACTGCTATGATCCTGACGCTGATAACTGCCACTGTCCACCCACTCTTGCTAGCATCTTCTAATAGTCGCATCACTTCGACCCATATGAAGAGTTATTCTCCGATTCGCTCAACCTGTCTCTTTCAATCCAATGAGATGATCTCTTTCAAACTCTGAAAGTTGTTTGTAATGAGTTCGATTTCTGCTGCGAGGCATTTTTTTCAGTCATTGAAAGATATCCTAAATCGTTATGCAACAGAAAATTTGACCATCAGATTGAGAATTGCTTCTTATATACACCTGCTTAGTGCGCAGTTTCTATGCCCTGTAGCTCCTTCTATTCATTCATTGGACATCAAATTTTAATCATTTGCATGTTCGGTCCAAATGTCTGTGCATACGAAATTTCATTACAATCGTGTAACTCCTTTTTGGTGCTTCGTTTTTTGTTTGTTATAGAATCAGGTTTTTTTCTTCACCTTACAAACGCCTTTGAAGGCTTGTCTATTACACAAATGCGCACTGTTCGTTTCTGATATGACTTCAAATATTTTACGTTGCTTTGCTAATATGTAGAAGGAGTCGTAAGAATTCTCCTTTTCCCCCGAAAAAAAAAGTTTAAGATATTTTTCGGTGATCTCCCTTTTTTCACATTTTTTTCAATATTTGCCAACAAATGCTACCATTCTTTTTTCAACTCTTTCATTTGAAGTGATATATGTTTTAATAATTTTTAACACATTTTTATTTTTCGATATTGGTTAAGAACTTACGAGCTGCATTAGTTTTCGTCCCAAGTAATATTTGTTTATCTATATTAATAAACGAAATAGTTTGTATTAGTATTTAGACCAAGCAGCCCAAAATTAAAAAGATGCAGATGTAGAACATATGGTACACCTAAATTTGTGAGTAATGATAATGTATACACTAAAGAGATTGTTTTAAAATTCGCTTTAATATTAAAGGGGTAAATAAGGTCCAGCTTTAGAAAAATACGCTCCATTCAGAATTAACTCCCACCTTCTTCTCATTTAAGTATCAAACTTTTAAACATAAACACCATATCAACCTTTTCCTTTCAAATTCCCAAAAATCCTTTTTTTCTTCCACGATAGGTAGGCACCTTTCTTTTCTAGAATTTACTATCTCGGGCATACTGAGATGAGAAATTTAAGCTATCTGAACATGCCAAACTTGACAACCGCATAGAGTCCCCGCCTGCATCCACCTTCAATAGTTCCCTGCCTCTACTCACCCAGATATTTTTTAAATATTAGTAATGGAGTAAACTTCGTTTTCCGTTCCTTTTTTTTATAATTAAAAGTATTAAAATATTCAGATTGAATTTAAATTTCTGAAACAATATAAAACAATTTTAAATTTGTTAAACTTTTTGTTTTAACTTTGCTAGATTCTTAGAAGCTTTAGTTTTTTGTAAAAACTTTTGAAGTTTCTTAAAATTTTTAATAATTCTCTAAATATTTAATAAAAAACATTTTCGCTATTGCTTGTTTTAATTTTTAAGGTATTTTCCCTATTTTTTAAAGATTTTAAATCACTACTGAGCAAGCGTACAACTAAAGTTCAGTTTCACAATAGATATTTTCCTGCCAGACTTAATAACCACATGGAATCTCCCCCCCCTTCAATAGCTGCCTGCCTCTTTTACCGGGGATAAAACCCCTAGAGGGTTATGAACAACGAAAAAAAGAATTTTTCAGCAAATTCCCTATGGCGTATTTGTCTTCACTGTGAAACTTACGTCATATGACGTTACATTCTTCCGTTGTTTCTGCTTTATATTCACGGAGATTTTTGAAGATCGTTATATTGATTTGTTTGTATCAGAATGCAGTTTCTTAGCAATTATTCTTTATATACATTTTTTTTAATTATTTATATTGTTATAGAATTATAACTATGCATGATTGAATAATTTAATATGATATCGGAAAAGTAAGTAAACTTCCTACATTTAAACAATATTTTCAACTTAATGAAAACAATATTTTAATTTTATATTAAAACAATATTTTCAATTAAATGATCCGTTTTTTACACTAACATGTGTGATATTGATAATCCTTATTTTCAATATATCATAACCTTAATCCCCAAATCTCGAAGTATTCTTTCAATGTTATTCAATATCTTTTCTCAAAAAATGTTTTTGATGACAGTTATATTAAAAGTACTTATTGATTTGCTTTTTCAGAATATATTATGAAATTTATTCTAAAAAAAGTTCATTTTGGCAAGTTGTTACTTTAAAATTCAAAAGAAAATTAATTAATGAAGTTTTTTAAACTTTTATTAAATCCTCAACTCTTAATATTATTAAATTCTTTACAAGGGATTTAAGTTTCTTGTATTATCGGGGATAATAATATGGTAGAGTATTTCTTCATATTTTTGTTGAAACTCACCAATTATTTCTTTAACTAAACCTGGAAAAAAATAACTAAAGCCTTAAGTCCTGAATCCATTCTAACACTTCTAGTATAAATACATGAAATTATCTCTAAAATGTTTCAAGAAAATCTATAGAAGTGTAGAATCTGGAACTGCAGAATATTACTGCGATGGCTGTCCGCAGTGAGGAATGATAAGCTGGTAAGCTGAAGGTTGCTAAAATAATTGTGACTGTGCGTAAAAGCTTAATGTGTTCCTGTTTTGTGTCATTGTGTATTGTTATAGTCCAAGATGTGTTACCTGTGTGTTGTCTTGAAGATTTTACGAATAAATTACGAATTGCGTAGTTATCATCCGAGTTAGACTTGATTTTCACTTCCTGCACACATAGGGAGGAAAGTTTTTCATATTAATATATATATTGTTAAGAAAAATTTTCTCCCTCATTAAGAGATTAAAATTTTACTAACTTATTTAGAGTGTGTAAGCTAATTAACCGGTTATTGGCGAATTTTTCAAAATAGCGCTAAAAAGCCTCAATTTCGGATGTTTTAAGATATTTTAAATCATTCATCCAGAAATATATCAGACAACACGGTATTAGTAATAGAAGGAAAAAAGGAGTATCTGACCATCTTTTAAACAAAAAAATGAAGGGGAATATGAATTACTGGATTCTACGCAAAATTTTAACTACAAAAAAGTTAATGAATTTGGTTTTTATTCCTGTTTTTCATATCCGCTATCGCTGAGATTTCTGACTCTCTACGCATTACAGTGACACGTATTACATTATATGATATCACGGTCTTTATGCCTCTGTTAATTTATTGTTTTCCAAAAAAATTTTCGGATATAGATGGTTTTATTTAATGATTGTACTTCATTCAAATTATATTTAAATTATTTTGTGCAAAACATTTTGTAGAATTAATCGTAAATATCACCATGCAAGAATGGGAATTCTGCGGCTAATATGAAATAATTTATAAACAATAATCCAAAACAACCCATTTACAATGTTGAAAACGCGAGCAATGAAACATTTTTTTTTCAAAACACGAAAAAATTAATTCAAATACATTTTAACGCTTATTCTATGCATAATAAAGCAGCTGAGTTTGTTTTTTTTTCTTTGATAAATATATCTGCCTTTCCTACCGCTGTCGAAAAGGAAAGTTGGGTGGTGTTTTCGTAGAATTTACGTGAAATAATTTAGTTATATATATATATACAGTATAAACTCATTACAATAATATCCTCCATAACGACAATTCTCTCTAGTACGATATTTTTAAGTCCAACTGAGATCTACGAATTAAACATTATACAAAGAAAGTTTAGCTAAAATATAGTTGAACAGTTGGATGTGTTCACAAGTTACACTCTCTGTCGAAAAACTTCCTCGAAGTTTTGCATTGCCCTTGCTGATGTAAGTATGCTAACGAGAAAATGCAGTTATTATGAGGGGCACATAAATTTGACATTTCCTAGCAAATACAACTTGGGACCTTGCTTTTTCTTTCCTCTTCGATAAATGGTCAAGGATTCTTTTCACCGGAAATGATAGATGAAGCTTGGATACATCTTGGAGTAAGCTTTACGATACGTTCTCTTGTGTACACTTAATTATCATAAGAATTTTAAATCTCTGATAAATTGTGTCAATTACGGTAATTCGAATCGCAATTATTCTCGTACTATGCTAGAACAGTTTCATTGGTGTTTTTATGAGTTTGTGTGTGTGTGTATTATTTTGAAGTTTATTTCTATAGTGAAAATCGATGAAAATTGCTCGTAGAAACAAATCTCCATCGAAGTGAAATTCAACGCCATAAAATATATTAATAGAATTATGAAGCAATTTGAAGTTTGCAAAAAATATGGATTTTCACTATCGACTATTGCAACATTTTTAAAGAACCGAGATGAAATTGAAAACATTTTCAACTCTGATGATATTGATCCACAAAGAAAAAGAATAAGAACAGCTTTTAATGGCGAAATAGATGCTGAAATCGTTTAGAGAAATGCGGTCTTTGTATGTAACTTTTAATGGGCCAATTAATTGCGAGAAAACCAGATAATTTGCATATTTGATGGGGAACCCAGATTTGAAAGCTAGAAATAGATGACTGACAAGGTTTCAAGATCGACATAAGGATATCTGTCCATGGGTTACATGGTGAAGAAAATTCAGTGCCCCTAAATGACGTACGCACATGGTGTCAGAAAGAAATGTGTAACTTTTTGAAGTTAAAGTTAAAGACAAGTTTGGTATTGGAAAAAAACCCTCTTTAGCTAGATTTTTTATAACAACGTTCATTGTTTGAGATATTGTGAACGTAAAATGAAATAAAACTTTCCTAGTATTCCAGTAAAAATGGTGAAAATAATATTTTTCTTATCATCTTGCGATAGGAAGTCAAGGATATGTGTAAATAGAAAGACTAGTTTGAATGAAAAGTATGAAATGGTTGCTATTTTTTTAAGAATATAACAAAAAGAAAAAGAACAATTTGTTCAAGTCCTTAAATATTTCTTTTTATCTTTATTATAAATTCAAAAGTTTATACGTAAAATATTTCATTATTTATTTGGTATTTCATATTAATTTTCAAACATCCGTTCGATGTTAGTAATTATTTCGGATATAAATATTAAATATTGTTGATACAATTTTAAAAATTAAAATTTGAAAAAAAAAAAACGTTTTGGAAAATATCAAAACCCCACTCTTTTTGTTAATAATATTTTAATATGAAAGTTTTAAGGCAGTTTTCTGAAGAATGCTTTAAATAACGTTATCGATCCATTTCGTAATATCTTGTTTAGGTTTGGAGAGAAAAAACATGATAAAATGCTGATACAGATGCTAAAACCCAGCGTTACCAATTATGATTGTTATCACAAAAACGATATTAGCAGTACACATTAATGATTTTTTTTTTAAAAAAAGTATTCATTATTTAAGTTTGGAGAGAGAGGCATCATATCAGATGTCACCCTTATCATTTGACTATTGTTTACAATTACGAGATCCATTGTCAATAACCTTCATGTGTCTTCTAAGTTCGAAATTAATATACTATTCATCAATTACTCATCTAAAGTTTCAAAAATATTAAAGATAATTGTTAATTTTATCCATTCTTTTTTAATATAAAATATAAAGCTTTGACCTTTTCTATCCTTGTAAAAGAAATATAATTTAAGTTATTTGAAATTAAAATGGCCTTGCATATTAAAATCAAACGGGGTGAATGATGGTGTATCGTAAAGATTTTATCAGGGTAATCTATTTTACTATTTTAAATTTAAAAAAAAATATTTGAGATTATTGTAAACTTCACCTTTTCCATTTTGATATAAAATAAAATATTAAGATCCTTGTTAAAAATGTGCATAAAGCTAATTGAAATAAAAATGCTCTATTTTTTTTATAAAATTTGCATTGAATGATAATGTTTGAAATATAAAAAATTGGGGAATAATAATTTAATAGGCGAACTCTTATGCTTGAAACGCCATTTTTAAAGCATTTTTATGCGCCTATCTTTCATGTTTTGGAAATGCGTCCATAAAAGACTTCCACTCTTACGTGTGGCGAATAGCTTAAGGGCGAGTAAATGGTGTGCCATAGGACAGACGTTCTGTCAACTTCATAGAAAGTTTTCCCGTCACATCTTCCGAAAAATAATCTTATATTGAAACCCTCTGTCACACAGCTGTCAGGAGTAACGCTGAGAAAAAACACAACAATGCTTTTTGCCTATGGTATATAAGTAAGAAAGTGACGTTTCGCTTTAAAGAAAATGGGCTGCATGATTCTTTTTCCCCTTTTGTGTGAAAACAGGAAGTCTATCGAAAACCTGTGCTTAGATTTCTCATGACTTATTTCAGATTTTAAAACTTCGGAATAGTTTGCCTATTAAGTAGATTGACTTCCCAAGAAATGTGTTCGGTTCGGTGACAGAATTTCGAAATCAATATAAAATTTTACAAGAATGGTTTAAAAGTATTTTTTTAGAACTTATTAAGAAGTTTATAATACGAGATTGGCTCAAAAAGTATATTTTTAACGACACAAAAATGTATACAAACTCGTCAAAATGAAGCCTGAAATATACCAATTATTATATTTCATTTAATAAAAGAATTATATTTAAGATACATATTAATCCAAATAAATAATTATTTTTTGCAATTATTCCATTTTTTCTAACTCCAAGAATAAAAAGAAATATATTTCAATTTTTTTATGTAATTATTTTCTGAAATAAAAATGCTGTTCCTATTCAGTATAATTTATCATTGATTTCTTTCGTGTTCGCCTGATACAAAAAACCATCTTCGGAAAATATTAGCTGACAGAAAAATGAACTAATTTTTACAATGGTAGTTAGGAATTGCCTGATTCCTTCGGCAGATGGTGTCCAGAAAACAAGTTAGTGCGTCCAATATGATTTCAGAGCCATTTGGTAATTGACTCTGAAACAACTGTGACATTCATAGGTTAGTGTTCATTAATTCCACGTCGAGTTATCGTCGTCATTTTGCTTCGAGCCTTCACCTCGATTCATTATTATACAAGGAAACCAAGAACCAATTAGAACAAGAATGGCGTCATATTCATTGGACATCTTGCAAAAAAATAAAAAAAAAATACTGGACAATGCGCCCTACGGTAAATTACCCCATTTTCAAATCCTAATACCTCAATTCCCTCTTAATACAGGTACTTTTTAAACCTCTCTCGTATATTGCTTAGCCTATCTCTTAAGGAAAGTATGTACATAAAAACTTGGCAGAATAAGATTTTTTTTTATTAAAAAAATCATTTCAAATTTTTTGATTACGTATAAAATTATTGAGTTGAAAATTTTATTTAAGTATTCAAAGATTGAAAGAAGGGTGCGAAACAAATATAAAATTTTGCAAAATCACAAATCTTACATGCAAAACAAATATGAAATATTTAAAGAATTTAGATTTCAATCTACAGTACCATTTCTTAAAATTTTAAATCTGTAGTAATCTTTCGATTCACTAAATATATGCATAGTTCATGCATTATTATTCATATACTCGTACGCTCTTCATATCATAATTTATATATATATATATATATATATATATATAATAGATCTGTAGATTACTTAATATACAACTTTAATATACAAAGCTATTAATATACAAAAGCATACATTTTAATGAGTCCCGGTTTTTATTTTTTTCAGGTTTGCTGAAATAATTAGAGCATTTTTTTTCTATGCATAGCTTATGAGAATTCATCAACGGGATTTTGATTATGTTGTGTATATTAAATTTGTGAATAGTTGTGTGAATTATATTTATTAAATATTTAAATTAAATTAATAGTAGTTGGTGATATAATTCGAAACTTACCAGCTGCTTACATTTCAAGACACATTCATCAATCTTAATCCTGGCATTTTCACAAAAATATAGATTTAAAATGATAGAAAAATCTTTATTTTGTAGGGTTTTTTTTTTATATTATTTCAGGGAGTAAATATTTTTCTCAAGAAATGTTCAAAATTATTAAATCAACAATGGTAAAATATACACAACATTAAAAAAAAAACATTTTCTGACAATTATCTTTGAAAAAAAAACATTTTGAGAAACTATTTTTGAACAATTTTTTATTAAAATGTTGCAAAGTAAAATAACATAATGCAATTAGTACTTCAGTAAAGTAACTATTTTCTTCTGTTTGTGAGTATGTGTGTGTGCTGAATGTATATTAAGTCTACAAATATGTATATAAAGACAAACTGCAGGAAACACTATATTTAACACTCTAAAATAATTAAAAACAATTTATAAGTTAATTAAAATAAACCTGCTAATTATTTATTTATATTAAGCTAAAAATATATTTTTAGCTAAATAACATTTTATCTAAAAAATTTTTTTCTCTGACGATATTGCACTAGAGAAAAGTTTCATTTTTATTTTGAACAAGATATTTAAAAGACAAACTGCAGGAAACACTATATTTAACACTCTAAAATAATTAAAAACAATTTATAAGTTAATTAAAATAAACCTGCTAATTATTTATTTATATTAAGCTAAAAATATATTTTTAGATAAATAACATTTTATCTAAAAAAATTTTTTCTCTGACGATATTGCACTAGAGAAAAGTTTCATTTTTATTTTGAACAAGATATTTAAAAGTGAAAAAATCAAACAAAGTATCTCTTGAATTAATACTAAGGTATAAGAGTTATTTTTCATTCGCAATTTAAATCTTCTTCACCTAAACGTTCTATATTTTTTCCATAAAGCTGTTTAGGGTGAACACATTTTCCAATTATCCTCTTGGGCCTGGATTCAGAAGCAACTGTCCAAAGCATCCTATTGTCACATTTCACTGGATTACCTATATTAAGGGAAATATGAAAATAATGTATTATGAAAATTGAAGAAAAATATTCAGTATTCCATATTTTGAAAGTGGACTTTCTGATATAAGCCTTTATAAGTATTTCATATTTGTTATGTATTATTGATCTGTATTATAATTAAACTAAACACAATTCGTAAATTTTCATTAAAGGAACAATGAAATTTTATCATAAGGAAACTAACAATTTTAACAACTATTACATAATTACTGCAATTGTGCTTAATGTGCAGTGAAACTGTAGCATATAAGAAACTAATAGTTATAAATATAATATATTAAATAATAATTTGAATAGTTATGAAATAATTATATTAAAATTATCAGTTTCAATTTTTCTTGCAATAGATTGTTAATATGTATTGTACTCAAACTGAAACTAATAATGCAACACTAATGTTATAGTTTCATATTCTTCCAATGGCGGATTTAACATAAAATAATTAAATAAAATAATGTGAATAATGTCATTTTGACCAAAATTTCATTCACGAAAGCACCAAAATTTACATTACAAAAAAAATATTGCCAAGAATGATGTAAAAAACCTAGTGTTTAGTTGTATGAATTTATGAATATTTAGAATATTTTCAACTGCAACCATATTACGTAATATTTATCGTCCTCAGACCGAAAATCAACTTTGAACCATAAAATCTCAGAATAATTTCAATCAATCGGTTCTAAATACATGAAAAATTACTGAAAAAATGCTAAAAAAATTATTTTAATTTTTATTTTTGAGAATTTAAGCGTTTCCAGGAGGAGACATTAGGACAAAGTGACATCATCATGTTAATTTAAAATGTTCATTTAAATCTAATTTAATTAGTAATTCATGATAATATTAGCATAATGAACATAATGTAAAATAAGTATAATGAGAAATTTGAATCGGAAAATATTCTTGTCCGATATGTTTGCAGACGAATCATAATTTCCAAAATTTATCATTCGTTTTTTCTCTCTTACTTTATCTTATACTATTAAATAATTTTTCAATTTTAAGTTGATTCTTATTGAAAATTCGCGATTTCTAAGAAATGCTGTCTGCGAGTACAGGAGTTGTAGTTTTTTCAGCCCAATACATTCGAATTCTGGGAAATTTTAAATTATACATAATCTCAGTGATCACTAGAAGCTGTTTCATTCCATTTTATGACAGATAGATTCTTTCCTGTGTCCCTTAAATATCTAAATTTGGTGAATTCAGTTAGCAATTAAAGAATATCATTCAGAGCTGAAATATATGTCATAATTATAGTTTCAAATCGAGTGATTGTTATAGTCATTGACCCAATGTCTCCTGCAGGTGACACTGAAATGACAGCATTCTAAATCAGAAGTAGGAAGATTTGAGTGAGAAATTAATAATGTTATTTATAAACAGCAACTTTAAGGAATTTAACAGTGTGTTAAATATTTTTTTATTAATGCAAATAATAAAAAATATGAACACTAAGCGATGTCCAAGCGTATAATTTTCTTTCTCTCGGCAAACACCATTTCACCATAAATAAGCTACGAAAGCAAAATGTTCACTAAAAATATTTTTTTTAGAACTAGCATTTATTGACAAGAAAAATAACTAAATCTTGGTACCACTGATGCCTCTTTATTTAACTTGGCGGCATTTCTTAAAATTGCTGTTTAGTGTCTCCTATACACGGCGACGAGACTGAGGAGGTTATAGTCATATTCAAATCATATTTAGCTGTGTAACTTTTGATACAATATCGATAAAAAAAGATTGGTTTGGTTTTATTAACTTCGCATTGGAAGCAACACGAGGGCTATTGGAGACAGACATCGTAATTTTGAACCTTGGTCAAGTGACTAAGATGAGATCTAAACTCCACCTCCTCTCCTAACTTCCACACCACACCCAAGAAAGAAGTAAATATTTAAATCATATTATGTTGAAAAATCTTCGTAATTCTCAGCAATTTATCTTGATCAAATATTTAAAAATACAGCAATTTATATAATTTTATGGACACATGAGAAAATTTTTAACATCCAACTTATTCATTTTAAGTGTTAAAAGTACAATGGTAAGAAATAGAAATATCATTTCTATGAGAAAGTATTAAGTATTTTCAAAATTGAATGTAATATTCCCTGAGAATCAAAATCTAGAATGAAATAAATATGTAGTGTTATGCATATATTGTATTACTTATAGAAAGCAAGTATTCGTGTTTTTCTTACCTCGTAAATCTAAGTGCATATCAGACCTCCATAGTGGGCCAAATATCTCTTGAGATAAGTTTGAAATTGTATTATTGCTCAGACTCACAAATTTCAGATTCGGCAAATTACCAAACATACCAGCTGGCAGGGAATGTATCTTATTAGAGCTGCAACAAAATAATAAAATGTATAAGAAATCATACCGGTAAAAACCTATTTTAGTCCACGTGGAGGAAAAGAAAATGTCGTCAATATGGTCAATAAATTAGGTTTAGTAAATTACATTGTGGGAAAGGTTGCCCGTGCATCAATCGCGTTTTTTGGCATCAGATTTGTAATCGCCAATGCTTGGTCTAAAATGTATTAATCATAAATACATTTTCTTTTCCGAAATATCAAACATCAAAATAATATATAAGAAATACTTTTTAAGGTTTTAAATTTCTTTTAGAGAATTGTTTTTGAAAAGCGATAATTAATATATGTTTGTTGCAGTCGTTGCAAAATGATTCAAATGGACTATGAGACTAAAACACAGTTTATAAAAATTCAATTTGTCAGGCAGATTATTACTATTGATATAAATTATTACAATACCAGTAGTGATGAGTTCTTCATCAAATATTTCCAACTGTTACAGGAGAGTGGCACTTAATCAATAAATAATTCCACGAATTTTACGAATAACGAGATCAGTTTGAAGAAATAACTACAGCAAATAACATAACTAGAGCTATAACTGACTGTTCTAAGATGAAGAATTAGAAAATGATACAACTTACTAATCAGAATTCGAACAATGAAATTACAATTACTAACATTTTTTATTGTATTACATTTATGAAGCTAATTATCATTAAATAATAAACAATTTTATTCAAAAATATACAGTTAATAACAATTCTATGAAAAATTTAAAATTTTTCTAACAAACGATATTTTAAGAAAGTTATTAATCGGAATTTCTAGCAGAAACCAAATGATTATTTATTACTGATTTTTTATGTTGACGAAAGAAACATTTCTTTAACTAAAGACGCATTATTTTCTCTGTCGAAACCTCTGTCCTGAACTTGGAAAAGAGGCATAATTTTGGAATATTTCTTGCGGAGAAAGGTTTTATTTGTGTGCAACATTCTAGTTTTGCAAGTTACACTTCAACTTCATTTTATCAGCAATGAATCAATAACCATTTCCAAGTTTCGTTTATTTAAATATGATTGTTTGAATACGCTTACATTATTTGTTTAGTCGACATGATTACAACATTGCACAAATTATTTTGGAGCGTTCTCTGAACAAACTAAATTAATTTTTCTTTTATAACGATTTTATTGAGAACATTCATTAGAAAAAACTTCTATGTTCCATCATTTAATAAATTAATTTTAGTGCTAATGCAAAAATTACAACTGAAGAGTCCAGGCGAGAAGGTTAAGAAATTTTTCATCCTAATCTGGAAACCTCTTTATGTCTATTTCATGTATATACAATAAAATGCAAATAATCATGATATAGTAATCTAATGAATTTCGTACTTTTTATGTAATATTAGATCACGTACAAGCCTATACACGTACTAAAACTTCAAAAAAATCATTGTTATATTGCTTTTTTACTGATGAATGCCTACTAAAACTGCTATCAATTATGATTGTATTGCTTTTTTTGTATAAAACTACGAGTAAAATCAGAAACAGATTTGTTAGAATCCTATGGGCTACTCAATGTCACTCATCTGGGTGATGTGTATGTCTGGAGCCGTCATCGAATGAATGTATTCAAAACGCTCATCTAACATTTCTATTCAAAAACATCAAGTAAAATGATCTACTTTCCGTCTCTTCAGGTGCATTATATAGTAAAATTTTTCTAACATATCTTTTGGTACGGAAATATTTAATTAAATAAATCGTTTGCTGTAACTATTTCTGTAATTTATTTGTAAAAACATAAATTGTTATTGGTGACAAACAATTATTCTATTGGTTGAGTTATGTCTTGAAGTAATGTTATCGTTTGCTTCCTATCTGATTGCCGTAGCATTCATACAATAAATTATGTATTGGATAAAGTTCATCTTGTTACTTTTATTTTCTAAAGAAGAACGATTTAAAACAGACATAAATTATAAAATTTTTAACATGAGAAATGAAACACAAGGCAAGAGAATTAAATGTCTGAAGCTCATTTTGATATTCAATTTTCCTCAGTTTACAGTTTCACAACTATCCCACGAAATACGATGCTAATCATTATGGACAGCTCAATAGCCAATCAGAGATTCATAAAATGTTTCAAAAAGCACTAATTATCACTGATTTCTCACTGGAATTGAATTCGCCGTAGTAATAAAAAAAATATAACGTAATTTTGTAAATTTCAGTATGCGAGGTATTTTGAAACGTCATTTTTATCTAATTACTTATAATTTTAATAACATAAATATTTGAAATGAGTAAAATTTAGTTGTTATTGTCAAGTTTGGATTTGCATCTTGTAGGAAAAAAAATGCATTAAATTCTCTCTGGAGTCCAGCATATTTCGTGTTTTGAATAGTTTAATTTGTTGTATTTTATTAGACAGATGATGATATTGTAACTTATTTTTATAAAGATTTCATTCATTTTCATGGAAATTTAATGCAAATAATTAGTAAAGCCAGTTCTCATTTATGTTTCCATTATTGTTCTTGTGCATATAAGTTTTTGTAACACTTTACAACAAATGGGTACAATATATAAAAGATTAAGTTTGTCGCCATGTTTGAAAGAAGTGCTTTACTGTAACAGTCGAGACTTCCCTTTTCAATATATTAGAAAAAAATGGAAGATGACAAGAAAATGTCTCAAACACACTTTATCCAGTTAAATATAAAGCTGTTTCATATTTATAGAAAGTGCATATAAGAATTTTAACATCATTTCATGAACATTTTTTAATTATCATTTTACCGCTCTTAGTAGATTATATTATTTTTGTAGAATTAAAAAATATTTAAAAAAATTGAAATTAATTGCTTTAGTTACCTAAATAGGGTCTCATATTTCGATAAACAATATTTATAGAACCGGAGTGGCAAAAATGTATAAATAAATTGTAAACATAATACGCTTTGATAAATACATTCATTAAAGCCATATTATCAAAAATATATTTGGAAAACATAATGATAAGCTTATTACTAGTGGAAGTTTAATAACTCAAAGCAAAGGCTAAGTTTTTTTTTTGTTTTTGTTTTTTTTTTTTTGCAATTCTGGACTGAATATGCATAATCTACGCGTGTTTTTGAAAGATTTTGTCTTCCTTTTATCAAAACATATAAGTCAGAGGATCTTCTTAAAAGGAAAATTACTATTTTCATACTCCTTAGAGTTCCTAATATTATATGAATCTGAATTTTGGAAAAATACTATTCAAGACGAATAGCTATTTTTGCACACTGCAGAATCAGAATACCTGCCATTTATTTAAATTTTCGTAGAATATATGACTAAAAAGTTGACATGCAGTTCATATATATTTGCTAATATATTTTCCGAAAGGATAAACAAGCAGACTGTGATTTTAAATGAACTCATGCCAGGATATTACATTTTGAGTTTCTGATGAAAAAAGTTAAAATGAAAGATTTAAAGTGAGCCCATATAAAAAGAAAGCCTCGTTTATAGAAAAATCTTTATTTCACGATACAATCTACCCTTGTTTCACCGTATGATTATAAGTGACATTTATTTTAGTGTATGAATTCAATACAAGCATTGGTTATTTTATAACTAACTATTATTTATTTAAAAATTTCAAAATAATCGTAGATTAGATCAAAAACATTTATGACATTCACGTATTTGAAAATAATTTACTTCGAAATAAGTGAATACGAAAATTGTGTAAAGTTTTAAGACAGGCAATTGAGAGTTCAAAAAATAACTTGCAGCTATGTAGTTCTACATAGCCTTAAAGTTGTCTACGTAGAACTACATGTTATTCTAGGGGAGGTGGTTTATATTAGCATTAAATTTAAATACCTTTCGAAAAATGTTCTGAGTTTTTTGTTAGCATAACGAAAACACAAACTAAATATTGACACAAGTTATGAAGCTTTTGACAAATGTTATTTAGTTTTTTTACTATAAAATCTGGATGTTAAGAAATTTTTTTTTTTATTTTATCGAAGTTCCAATGATGAATTAAATTTTGAACAAATGCAGTTGTTGAGAAACTGTTGATTATTTTTATTTTCCTATTGAATTCATAAATCAAATTAATTCGAGTATTGAAAGGGGATACAGCAATATTACGAGAATTTCTGTACATTTCTATGGCATTTTTAATGAAACAATAACCCATCTATGAACACCTACACTTAAGATAAAATTTACATTAATTTCAAATAAAACCATAACAAATTTTCTAATTTATACCTTGAAACTGAAAAACATTCATTTCACGATATGAGAAATATTCTTCATATCGTAAAATAGGTTTCACTATATAAGAAAGTTTGTTCATATCGTAAAATAAAGGTTTTGAAGCTATATTTATTTTTATTTCATCGGAACTAGGTATTGATTCCAGCAACTGTAAGTAAAATTCTGAGAGTGTACAACTGACTCGTCACTAGAAATCTACTTGAATTCTGATCCATTGACGGAAAGACATCTGTTTACAGGTACTCAGATAAGTAGAGTACTTAATTACGATATTTTATATCGTATGCGATTAGCTATATGCTTCAATTTGCTTGGATATTCAATAAAGTGATCCCATATTTTTAACTGATTATTAACGCGTTAATGTGATTCATAATAACAATTGATTGATTGTTTATTAACGTCACACTTAAAAGCAGCTAAATCTATTGGTGACGGACTTCCCAATTTTGAGCGTCGCTTAAGTGTCGAGAGCCGTATCTATGTTGACACCTCCGTATCCAAACTTCCACACCATGCCTAAGGGAGGACTTTGATCCTCGACACATTTAACGAGCATTAGCTCTGGTGCAGGGGGGGGGGGATGTTTAGCGGATAAAGACTCGAACCCACGACTTGACATAAATAATAAGGTAGTTTATTTGTTACAACGTATTTTTGAGACATAGTTAAGCAATTATGTTATATCATTACATAATAATATTACATATTTCATATCATTATATAAAAAAAAGAATTTAGAAATAGAAAATCAAGTAAATAAAATTTTTAACGAGGCTTAATTAAGTGTAGCGTAAATTTCAAAAATAATTTTCTTTATTAATAAACGAAATGCAGAATTAAACTGTTTTCGAAAATATGTTTAATAGTGTAAATTTAATTTAATTTTAAATTACTTATACAAAACGATAATCAACATAAGTTCCTTAACAATTGTGAATAAATCTTGATAAAACCTGAATAAATAAAAATTTTCTTTTCTAGATTAAAATTCTTTCATTTTTATGAAAGAAACTGTAAATAAAAAATACGTACATATCAAATATGCACACAAAGTAAACAAATGTGTTTCAAACACCTTACACAAAAAATAATTTTTAACATGATTTAAAATTGAATAAATGTTAGATTATAGATGCGAGCGTGTCGGGACCTATTTTTACTACAATAAAGAAACATTATTGACTAATGAATTTTAATTTATTCTTAATTTATATATTAACTAAAGGCTCTTAAATATCATTGAAGAAAGTTAAAGGAAAAAACGGAGGCAAAAAAAAAAAAGGAATGTTCCATTAAAACATCTGGAATATCTGTAGGAATTTCTATAAATTTTATAACATTTTATTACGTTAAATTTTATAACATTTTGCAATAATATCTAAGAAGCATAGGGGACGCTGAAATATTAAAACACTGTTTAAAATTTACTATTGAGTGATAAGGAAATTAAGAAATGGAAAAAAAAAACTTCATAAAATTGCTAAATGCATGCGAGATATTCATTGAAATGATTTTTTCCAAATTTCCATATCTGTTATGACTTTTATTTCAGGGTTTCATGCTCATCAGGCCCCTAACTTTAACGAACTAAAATAGCTCCATGTTTCGAAGGAATCAAATATTTATATTGGACAATCGAATCAGTTCTTTGTATTTAATAATGGAATTAACATTCCTCAGTTTAAGAAGTATAAAACGTAATTTGGGGTATGGGAAGACTATGGAACGTACAATTAAGAACTCCCATTACTTTTTTCGTATAAATTTTAGTGCGAGTCAAAATTCACAAGGCATTTCAAATGAAATCCGCAGCAGGAAATGGTAATTAATATTTTAATACATGAAGAAATACAATTTGAAATATCTCTTTGTACCCCCGAGTGAATCTGAAAGCAGCATTCCATATTAAATTGGGAAAATATACTTCACTTCTTGACATATTTGAATAAATTATTTCAAAATTTCAAGTTGCTGAAGAAGAAGAATAGAAGAAATATAATAAAATTCTACTAAATAACTTAACTGAAATAAGACCGAAGGTAAAAAGTATTTTTATTTTCTATGCTTGTTTGTTTAATAAAATAGAGTAGTTACTTTAACGATGTACCTTTGTAGGTATTCTGTTCAGTGAATTTCACTGCAATGTATTTCTTAACATTCTCACCCATATCTTCACTCTAAGAGTTTCAACACGTTGTAAAAATAAAAATAATTTATTTGCCCGTATTAAAAGATTTTAAAACCTTTTCCTTTTTGATATAAGTTATATTAAGTTTGAATGAATTAACTGAGGCAAAATTATACACCTTAAACATATTTTTGTAACAGTATTTGCGGTTGTGATTTATTGTTGATTAACGTCGAACCTACACGAGAACTACAAGCTCTGGATCTTCTCATTTTAAACCTCGATCAAGTGAAGTGGATGATTCCTCGGTTGGTACCTCCCATTCAAACTTCCACACCACCTCCACGGGTGGGTTTGGAGTTTAGACTTATTTTACGTACATCAATCCCACTAAACGGCGGGTCTTCAGTAGCATCGAGCTCACAATCCGACGAAACAACTTCTTCCGCGAGTGTTTGACTATGGCCCTTTAGTTACTGCGACCATATGTAATCATATTTGCATCAGAAGATTTTGCTAAACTATTTTTCTGCTGATGTCCAATTACACACTTACTTCTGTCATTTGTGTATAAAGTAAATTTGTTAAATATGTCATAAAAATGAATGGATTATGAAATCTAGATTTGTTCCTATCACAATGGATTGTAAGGATGAAAAAAAAAAAATTACAAGTAAAGTGGTTTTCTAGAGGTAACTCTGAATTTTTGTTTAAGATTTTTTTCCTTAAAAGTATTTCCTATACAAAAATGCAATCCCCAAAATGAAATACATAATGCATTATATTTTATTTTATCCAGCTATTTTGATCAACATAATGCTGTTACAGAAGAGTTTATTTCTAACAAAATAGTCCCTTATAGTCTCAGATTAAACAATTTAAAATTTGGTTGAAAATTTTTTATAATTATATTGTTTCGTTTTAAGTTTATATTTTCAGTTATTTCTTACATTATATAATTTAAATTTTTTCTTTCACTACAAAGAACTATTTTTTAACCAAGCATTTAGTAAATCATCTTTTTAATGCCTAAAAATATTATTTTTAAATAGATAAAATGTTTACTTACTCCAAACGTAGTTGCTCCAGTTTTGATGTTTTAGGCAAAACATCTCTGCTAAATGTTCTTACATTGTTATGAGAAATACGTAAATATGTCAAATTCTTGAAATTTTTCAAACTGTTTCTTTCTATAGTAGTAATATTACTTTCTGCTACTGTAATGGACACTAGCGATTTGCTCAAATACCGAGCAAAATTTAAATTAATGCTGTTTTCTACAGAGCTGTTGTACACAAAAAGAACTTGTAGATTCGTTAGGTTCGTAAAATGCTTCCATTTAGCTTTTTCAAGGAACGTTACATTCTCCAGAGACAAATGATGTAAATTTACAACCCGTGGTTGCACATCGGAAGAGTTACGAAATTTACGAAATGTACTGTTACCGACAATAAGCGTATGTAGAGAGCTATTGAATAAGACATTTAAAGGTAAGAAATCCAAATGCAATGAATCGAGCTCTAAAATCACTGCATTTGCGTCCATGCTTTCAACAATCGCTTTAAAGTCAGCCATTTCGCTCACGGAGTGGCATTTTAAACTATAAAAAGGACCCTTAAAAACGCAACTGCAGTGAACATTAGTTACTGGGCAACATTCAGAGGACGCTATGCTTGCAGCAAGACTTGCTCCTGGCAATAATAAAGCGGTGATGAGGGTACCGTACCACAAAGATGAGTTTCTACTCGCTGCCATTTCGCAGAATGCGGCGCAATAAAAAAGGACTTTATTGATATTAAATTGGTCTTATATATGCAAGTTATTTGCAGGGAACGTTCCTGAATCAGCAAATTTTGTCTCGATTTCAGTGATAAAACCTCGGGAAAAGAAATCGATAAAACCACTTGGAGTGAAGTTGTTTAACACGCCTTACTCAGCATCAATTTGTTCTCAGGCGGTGGAATATAAACACTGTGGTTAAGATCGCATTGTTTATCATGGTTATGAATAAAGCTGGTGCAAATCAGCGTGATAAAATCAAGTTTGGTTAATCAGCGTAAATTGCTTTGGGTTACAGAGGGAGAATGCACAAAATGCAAATCTCTATTTTTAGTTGCTAATAACAGTATGAGAATATAATAGAAAATTTATTATCAAATGTCAGAAATTATTTTTTTGCGATAAAAACGAAGTAAAAGTATTTAAATATTTGCAATAGCATACTTAAAATTATTTCAGGAATACTAAATGACAATACGATTTAAGCTTTGAAAGTTATTACAATATAGCTTTCGTTATCTTTTACTCTACCCCCCCCCATCCATATTTTTCGAGGTGATTTTTATTAGACATTTTCTTTCTATATTTCTATAATATTTTTCTTTGGAAAAGACGACAAACATTTCTGAGTCCCTCAAATTCTTACGTTATTAAAGTGACAGAAACATCTTTGAAATGAGGAGTTTATTTATGCCAATTTTAAATAATCCTTCTTCTTTAAAGTTAAAAGTTGTGGAAGTCATATTTTCACATTGAGAAATTTTTATGTATCTGTTTATGTAAAGAAAATTCTATTTACATTCGTAAATGATTAGGTATGAGGAAATCATAATCAATCGCTGAGTATGTGTATTTATAATTGTATTAGTCGTATACTTACCGTTTAGTATTTCTTACTGAACTCCACGTCATCTATAACCATAAAATTTTGTAGATTACTTATAAATATAGCACTATATACACTGAACATAATTATTGTGTCAAAATTCCAGTTAAATACAATTAAAAAAAATTATGATCCGAAACTACCTTAATTTATAAACAAATACTGTGCAATACTTAATATTTGTTTGAGTTTAATAAAAAAAATATAATTAGTGTTGAGGGAATAACGCTTTTTATGTGTGAAAAATATCTATTTTATCACTTTATCATTATGGGTAAAAGAGGAAAAGTATACAAGAATCCTAAAGAATTATTGATATTCTTCTTCTATATGGTATGGTACATTCCTTTACATTATTAAAAATAAGTTTTCTAACACTTATGCATTCAATTTTCATGAATAATCCGCCAATGCATTCAGTAAAGAGTCCTCTATTAACGTCAAAATCAAAAAATTCTAAAAGCTTACATATTTTAAGGTTTAGTTACATTAAAGAGTGTCGAAAATTGATGGATTTTCCTGGAATACTAATCATGTATGGGATTTTAAAAATGTAGCTATACTTTTCTTTTTCTTTTATTATCTTCCTTCTCATTCCTTTTTATGATTTTTATGAAATATTTTCTTTCTTTGCTAAAATATTATTTTATTTCTAGAAGAGTACGATGAAAATTTATAAAATTCTCGCTTTAATAGTAGGCAGATCTTACGTTGTCAAGAACGTTTAAAATGCATAAATGTTCCTATTTACGGTTGTTTATTCTACTACGTTCAATAGAATATTTTTATTGGTTTCATCTTATTTTTAATAGAAATTTTCGAAAATTTCCCTTATTAAAATTTCAATAAAAATCCTATACATCTGTATACTTTGAATTACATGTACATTATAAGTATTTAATTGGATATTTGACTGTGCAAAATGAAATAATACAGAAAAATATTCTGGAAAAGGAACTGTGAGTAAAACCTAATACAACACGAATTAATTCAACAATTTTGCTTTTTTATTGTGCGTTTTCATGAATATTATTATATTATTTTTACCATGTTTTTGTTTCATGTTTTGGTTCAGTTTTCAACGAAGAAATCTTTTCCATGGTTAATTGTTTCATTTATGGTCGATAAATAAACATTGTAATTTATCATAGTTTTATTCATCAAAAATTTCTTATATTTATATATATATAAGATTTAACGAATTTGAGGAATAAAAAATATATGAAAATAGTATTAAAACAATTGAGCGTAGTAATTAATTCAATTTATTCAATAAAACTTTCTTTTACTTGCTGTAACTAGTAACTTATTAAATATGATCACTGATTCTACATAAACACCAGGGAGGAACGACATGAATTTCTGCTCCTTATTTTCATTTGATCCCTAAAATTCTTCATGTGATGTGGCGTGGAAATTAGGTAAATGCCGTTTGACTCGATTGTTTCTCTCTCAATCTGATCCTAAATCAAAATAAAGCGCGAGCGAAGCTCATCGCAGAAGAACTCGTTTAGCTCAAGATGTTAAAATGTAATCACACACCAAATAATTAAATATGTGAATATGTACAATTATGCTTAAGTAAATGAAAGGCAATGTGTCTTATTGTGTAATATATCCCTTCCCTTCACACAAAGGTTTTCTCTATTTTACCCAATAAACTTCAATTTTTTTTTCATATTTTGTTTTAAAAAAGTGTTAAATACAACATAGAGAACGGGTTACTGTTATTTGAGAAACATTAAGCAAAACAGAACTATCGGTAAATAATTCCAGTTACAATATTTATTTTTTCATAGTTTCACGTGTCAATGAAATATGTTACATTTGTGTGAGTTGTATTTTAATTTCATAAATTTTTTATTGCTTGTGATATGATCAAGATTAAAACTGTTTAAATATTTTTCACAATGCAACGAATTTTGTTACAGGTGAACTCGCTACTGTGGATTATAAAGCTTTAAAATTATCCCTAACGGGTAATTATATTTCTTAATGCTAAGAAATATAAGAAATATAATTTACGAAATGCATGAGAAAATTTTTGTGATATATAAAACTTAAGAATATTAGAAAAAAATTCTTCTCTCATTTCAACAAAATAAAAATTGATTACAATTTGAAATAACTTAAATTTCAAAATTATAAGGATCATGTTATTGACTCATACCTAATTAATAAAAATATTTGAAGCTCACACTTTTAATTTCTGACACTATTTGAAGGTATTTCTGTTTTTTAAAGCACTTGAATGAGATGTTTTGTCTCTTGTAGTGACAATACTTATATGGAATCGTAAGGAAATTCAAAATTCTGATCATTGTACTTTTTATGTTAAAGACTTTAAATCCCAAAACATAGCAAAATGTATTTTTTAGTTTGCGTTTAAAGTTATAAGAAATATAATTGCGAAATTTTAAAATTGTATGCGAATGGAGTCATAAACATTTTCTGAAAAAGGGATGCGAGATAAATCGGGCAGGAAATGGAAAACCGTCCGGAAATCTTAATCTGGATCGCATTTCTCATCTGGTAAAAAGAAATAAATTTCTTCCACTCCATTGAACCGGAAGCTAAAAATCACAGTTTCAACATTCCTCCCACAATTTCTACCAATACCATCATTAATCTTTCTCAGGGTTGACAGAGCCTACCTCTTTTCTCGAGGTAGGTATTTAGTTTTATTTATTTTTTTCCTCAGAAGATTTTTTTTATTGTATTCGATAGATGGCGCCATAAGTTTTTTCGCGTGAAATTCCAGCTAACTCTTCGTATCAAAAAATGACAAAAAAAATATTCTCTCCTTTATTTTTTATTTTTTAAAAGTTTCTAAAAGTGTTTGATCCGACTATCGGATCTCTGATCTTTCCCCGTTAAAAGAATTGCGTCAACTGTTACACAAGTGTTCCGTAAGAGATAAAATGAAATATAGGACATAGATTTCGGATATTTTCTTTTTTTATGTGCGTTTTCCAGAGAGATATTCACAGGATGTCTTCTTTCATCTTCGAAACTGTTTCTTATTTGTTTCCCTTACTGATAACTTTTTTTCCTTATAAATTTAGAATGCATAACATTTGCCGAGAAAGAGAGTAAAAACGGTGTCTTCCTCATTTTCGAACGTCAGAAACTGAAGAGTTTTAAGAATTCAAACAGCCAGGAAAGTTTAATCAGTGAAATTTATTTGAATTGCTTATTTTTGTTTTAGAATTAAATTTTCTCTTGTATTTCTTTGATATATTAATCTGTTAATTTTTACCTATTAATTCAATCGCTATTAATGTTTTCTGTACGTACACTATTTGCCTGATATTATATATGAAAAAAGTAAATTTTGTGACGCTTAAAACGATTCATTTCAAAATTAATTTTCTTCAATAAAGTTGAAATTTAAATGCTTTCTTGGATTTCGGAATAATATGTACAATAAAAATGAATTTTATATCTTGAAACAAATCGTACAAATTTTATAAATTCATCTTTGATGCGTATTTATATGTTGTTAAATTTTTTTGTTCAATAAATAAATGAAAAATATTAAAAGTTTATATAGGAGTAAATCAATGATGACATTACTTAGCTTTAATTCACTGTATAATAGATATTTACATTCCATCAAAATGGATTCCACTATTAATTACATGGTGGTTTAAAGGCATTTTGTTTCCTTTAAAATATTCTCAAGAAAATTGGGATTGAGCATAGCTGTAATTATGCATGCATGTAAAGTTTGCATCATTCCCACTCATTTTAATTATTCAAAAAGGAGAATAGAAGGAAATTTTTAGCCCTAAAGGCTTAGAAAATTATACGAGACTAGTTGATATGAATGAATACTCGTAGGTCAATATGGTTTGTCTCTTACCTATGTAGTGGTTGAATTATAAAATATTAAAACCCAATTATACAGCTTTAAATTAAGGTTTCTATGAGTTACTAAGTTAAATGAAGAATATGTTTTAAGATGCATACTCGACACTGCATTTTACTAGTTTATATCTTAGGCAAAAGTCTCCAATTCTTTTTTGTGTAATTTTCTAAGCGAACGAGCTCGAATGAAAAACAAAAGCTTAGCAGCAGACGTATAATTAAGTTTTTTGTTTTTGTTTTATAGCATTAATTGCAGTTAACTTTTAAAAAATTCGCATGTATTAAAAGGACAATAGTCAACCTAAGTCGAACAAAATTAGTCTGAAAGGACAGACAGTAGATAAGAAAGATACGTACTTAATTAACAAAAATAGCTTCACAAAATTGAAATGAAAATTTTAAAAAAGCTTATTAATATATAAGTAATAATTTCTTGTAACTTAAAAAATGGTTTGAAGCAATGTAAGACTAAAATAACTTTACAACATCTTAAATTTTACTTCAGCAAAAGAAACATCTTATTTTTGACACCACACCAATTTTTAAGATTTATAAGTAAAAGAAGCGGAGAAATTCTCCTCACAAAGTAAGATATTCAGACAGGAAGAGATGAAACATAAGTTTAAATATCCAGGCAATAATATATTATATAAAGAAAAAATGTTTACTTCGGAAATGTCATCATCAAAAATTTAACACCAATGTGTTCAGTGGAAATGAGAATTAAAGTCATTATTTTCAAGTAATTCTAAGTATTTGGTTGATATCCCTGAGGTGACTGAAGGTTCATACTTTTGATAACTCTTAAATCGATCGTCTTTTATCAATTTTACACACAGAGAGACATTTAAGCTAAGTTATAAAAAAACTTTATTTAAACTTAATATCGTTTTATCCAATTCCAAAAATAAAATAAAAAATTCTGTAGATTAGTTGCTTTTATAAACGTCGCTCTAGAAACAATACTAGAGCTACGGGTGACAGACCACATAATTTCGAGCTTCAGTCAATTGACGAGGACGACACATGAGCTGGTACCCCCTCTCCTAACTTTTACACCACGCCAAGGGAAGACTTTGATCCACTAGAAATTTAACGTGCATCAGCCCCGCCTTGTAGCTGGGGCTGATAAAGGTAACTTTTATAATGAAAGTTTAAGGTTATTTAATGAGTTATTGAAATAAGTTATAATTTGATGTAAAGGTTAATTTATTCTGAGACAGTGGATGACAATTAAAGATGGACATCTTCTGTGTTTTTATTCCTTTATTGTAGGAGAAATTTTAAAATTACATCTTAAAAACAAATTGTTTAGAGGAATTTAAGTCACGGAGATAATTTTCGAAACATATTCGCCTCTCTGTGAAGTTTGAGTCTTCATATATAGCATGAAGAAAATAGAATATCAAATTAATAAAGTACTTGATGACGCTTAAATATGATTTAAGAAACCAAAGGAATCCGATTGATGAATAGTTGTGCTCATTTAACTATAGTATTTTAAAATAAAGACGAAGTTAAATTAAGTAATATTTTTATTTACCGTTAAAAATATGATTGTTTTGACAAAAATAGTTCAAGTAAAAATTCAAATACGTTTCATGCTTTAGTAAATTTTAAATTGCCTCATTTCAAAGAATATCTAAATTTTTTTTTCATAAGTGTTTTTTTTTCATGTTTAAATTAGTGATTGGGCTCAGCAACCTTTTATCAAAATGAAAGGTTTCTGAGCGAGGTTGCTTAAATCTCCATATAAATGAATATAAGAATTATTGTTGGATAATTTCATGCGATTTTGAAATTTACGTACACAATGTTCATAACTACACTTGCTCAAACAAGGCCCAGATCGATTCTGTTCCAAAACTATCTTTTCGATAGATGAGAAATGTATGGTACAATTTGTTTAGTTAATCAAATTACATGTAGAATTTCCCAAGTATTCAAACAACTATTAAAATTCAATGTTTTCTATTTTTTATATTTAAATAAGATTTATTTGCACAAAAACTGTTGGATCTATTAACTTACTTTATGTTGAAGATTCAATTTTATATAAAATAAAAACAAACCAAAAAAATGTCATTTTTAATTGTTACTTGTGTTAAAATAATCTTAATGAGCACGAAGAGCAATTTCATTTCTGAGTTTCTTAATTTACATATTTGATACACATACATATGTGATATAATACATATTTGATATATTTAATACTATATATGATTATAATACATATTTGATAATACCGCCAAAATTTAAAAATTCAAATGTTTTCTCGATTAACTCCACGTACCTATTATATAATACTTATCCAATAACATAATTTAATTATTTAATTAATTGTTATAATAATTTTGAAAATGTTATTCATCTTCATTCTTTAAATAAAAAGGAATCATATAAACAAAAAGTTTTGATGTAAAATCCTTATTTCTTAAAGGAAAATTTCACTTCAATACTTGACTGTTTACTTCTTTTTCCTGGTGTTCTTATTTATCAAAATATTATTTTTCTAATAAAATTCCATATGTTTAATCTTACATGATAAGAATTATGTAAGATTAAGTAATGACATTAAGATATTGATATACTTCATATTTAGCTCCGTTCATCTTAAATGTACCGATTTCTTTCAAATGTGCTTTTATGTTTCTCCAAATTCTTCTAAGAAATTTCCTTTCCTTTCTTAAATGACAAAAGTGTTAAAATATTTATATATCCTAAATTAAACTTAATTCCCTTACACTGTTCAGAATTTACCAATTCAATCTGTTTTTTATAAAGCAAAATATTTTTTTTCGAACAAACTTCCACATTTCTTATAATCTTACGTAATAACAACTTTAAAGTATTCATATCCCCATAAATTAAACTTAACTCGTCTTATACTGTTCATATCTTCCTTTTTTTACCTGCTTCTTAAATTACCAAATTCTTCTTCTCAGAAACTTTCTTAATTATAACAAGAATTTTAAAATATTCATATGTCCTAAATTAACTCATGTGAAATTGTATACGATTTATAATGATAAAAAGGATATATTCTGTCCTTCCTTCAACAAAAATATTGCCAACAATACCCTCCAAACCAATCGCAAAATTCAAATTCAAAATCCTCCACCGACATAAATACCTGATCTTGGCTCCCTCTTCAAAAGATTACGACGGAGCCAATATCGTTCAGTTCCGACTTTTACGAGTTTAAACATACATTCCTGTGTGAAACCGAGATCCGGTATTTATTGATTTTTTTCTCCTCTTCCGTAGTTCCCAATGTCATATGGTCTTGCAGCATGGTCTCAGCATACACAGAAATGGTAGCCTAAAACATATTTTTATTCGACGCATGAGAGAAAAATTGTTCAGAAGCCAATACGCGTTTTCTTTTCTTTTGGAAAAAAGCTCATCTCATAAAAGAGGCATTGTGTAACTGGAATAGTTTTCGTCGCAAACAATGTGTATCGTGGTGGTTGCGTTAGAAATATGACGTTCTGATAAAGTAAGACGTGAGTTGGAAATCCCAGATGAAAAAAGAAATAAAAATCAAAATATTCTTTTTCTTTTGTATTATGAAGCAATAAAACATAAATTATTTTTCAAGCTTCATTTTCCCTATTATTATTGTGGGAAAATAATGATCAATATTGTATTATTGGAAATACGGAATTCTGGTCTTATTACAAAATATGCGTTTACATGTAGATCTAAAATCGAACTTATTTGTCAAAATTTTTCAGATAATGGAAGACTTTTCTCTGCATGTAAGTAAACAATAAAACAAAAACCACGAAATAACAATTTTACCACGAAATTTTATAATCGCATAAACTAGAAAAAATTTGGAGTTAAAATAAATGTTTCTATATTTTTATTTTTATTAGTGGAACTTTCGATAGAAATTTTCTTATTGAATTACATTTATTACATGTATTTTTACAGATTATTATCAGTTTTAAAATTATTTTGTCCTTAAATTACTTTATCGATTAAAACTCTTATGGAACCACAGATATTCAATAGATTTAGCAAGGTATTTTGGTTAAAAAATAACCTTACTTGTTTTAGAATCCCAATCTAATTAAAAATTTAACACCTGAATTTGGAACTCATATGATCTACTCCCCTGGCCGTAAGAAAATTACGATATATTGTTGAATCACAGCGCCTAATTGCAATAAATCCACTTGATATTCATTTGAATGAATCGGATTTCAAATTGGCTATCTCTAGGTATTAACTGTCGATTTGAGCATCTAACTCCGGAAGCTTTAGAAAGATCTACAGACTACGGGGATCAAAGACTTTACCAATCCTTCCTTCACATTTAATTAACTAAAGAAAAACAGGCATCCGCTACAGTACAGTAAAATAAAAAGAGGACTACAGTAAAATAAAAATAAATAATAATAAAGATTAAATCCTTATTTTCTCATTCTCGTTAATAAATTGTTAATTTTTTTTTCAATTCATAAGTCCCCCCCCCCATAAAATAGTGAGAATTTGTATAGTAATTAATTAATTGTTTGAAGTCTAACATCGGCCGAGAACAATTTTTCATCTTAGCAATTTTATTTTATTAGCAATTATTAAAATAGAGAGCTAAGTGTATAGAGCTTAGTATTAACGAGTTTTCTATAAGATGTCATGAAAATAAGAAAATATATAGCTTACTAATCACAAGTGTAAAAACGTTGACATTTTGTAATTTAATGTATTTCAAGGATCAAAGTGTAATTCATTCGTAATTGTACTTGCAAAGCATTGTAGCAATTTGTATCAGCAAAATATTTGTCTCTAAAATATTATTTTTTTCTGTTTGGAACTGCGTTTTACATTATTAAAACATATCGCCCAAGATTTAGTTTTTGGCCCTAGTTCCAGTTTTGCTTTCGGCAATAACCTCCTTGAGGACTAATTAGCGAAGTATAGAAGAGTTTATAAAAATCACAGATTTTCAACATGGTCTTCAGCAGAAATGAGTTTCTCGCGCATATTTTATCGTTTTTAGTGACAGTGATTGCCGAAAAGGAAAAGTGAAATATCTGTTCAAAGGATGTCTTTTCACTTGAATATAGATCAAAATTAATGAGCCGGGCCGAAAGTTTATGATATTGAATATGATTAGTGTCTCTTGCATCCTTTAAAAATAGTAAAATGTGGACGAAACGTAATTTTGAACCATGACTATATGTAGAAGGTGTCTCCAAGTTGGTACCTCGTTCTCCAAACTCCCTCCCCAATCCCCATGAGGACTTGAAGATAAGTACCTAGTGGACATTACATCCTAGTGGGCTTAGAATTTTGTGGAATAAAGAATCGAACCTATGTCAAGACAACGTCGAAGGTCTTGGAATTCTCGACCTAAGTGTTCGTGCTACCACTGCATCCAAGAATCGATTTCACGAAAGCGGCAGGTAGAACCAATATTATTCTTCGACTTATTATCCATTTCACTCTAATATCAATTCAGTTTATTTGTGAGGCCTATTCATTTACTTATATAAGTAATTTTATAAGGTACAATGATTCAATAACGATTCAGAGGATATTTCAAAGAAACTTAAAAGGATCGTATGTATTTTTTTCGGAACTTCTCTTTGTAACACTAGTCGACGAATGTCATGTCCTTTCATTTTTGTTGTTTCAGTGTCCCCGGTAGTCTAGTGATCACAATCATGGACTTGAGGCCGCCGTTTCGTTTAGTCGTGGGTTTAATTCCCAATGCTACAACTCGCCGCGTAGCGTGGTTGACGCACATTAAATCTGTCAATAACCCAAGTCCTCCCATCTGCGTGGTATGAAAGTTTGGAGAGTGAGATGCCAGCTCAGGTTTCCTCCTCGTTACTTCAAAATTACGAGGTCCATAGCCAATAGCTCTCGTGTTACTTTTCAGTACGACGTTAATAAGACAATTATAATCTACTGTTTGAACCAACTGAGGGCACACTATTTAATTTTATTGGTTATTTGAAAACATTATACCCACAGCGCTTTTCTAGGCCAACAGAAGTTGTTTACGTTACACGGGATCAAATTTGGACTATAGGGAGTGGCTCAGGATTTATCACTGTAACTGTTCAAACATTTAATCTTAGCACTGTCAGGGTATAGTCCGGCGCTGTCCAGCAATGAGTGGACACCACGAGAAAATTTACTGGGAAGTTTCGATTTGATTGTCTTTTCAGAGCTTTCTTAATGTTTAATAATCCCACTGAATATTGGCAAAAGCTCAATGCTCCAGGAATTCAAAGAGGAACTGTTCTTTTCTGCCAGAAAAGAAAGAAATGAATTATGGCTGTTCTGTTATTATCATTTCCCACACGGATAGGAATCGCCAGTGAACACTCTTGAATTGTTTTCGTCACACCAGCAATTATATATCACGCCTTACTCCCTTTTTCTAAATGCCATATTTTTTGCCTATAACATTCCATGACTTGGTATTTATTAAATGTATATAATAAACTGTTTTCCTGAAAAATATTATTAATAATTAAAATCATTTTATGATACTAAACATTACTGTTACATATTATCATATGTTAAACGCTTATACTTTATAATAGATGATAACGTTTAGATACACCCGAAGTGTTTTCTAATTAACTAATGCCTTTCATAAGAGAAATAAATCTGTCTATATGATTGTTTTTATGTGATGTATAAAATACCGCATCCTGTAAAATTTTATATAACATTACAAATTCAGATCCAAAATCCCATTAGTTCAGTTGATTTGTATTATTTGAATTCAATTGTATTTAAATCGTATTTGAATCTTTTTAACAGAATGAAATTTCACAGTATATGTATACAATATATTTGAGATGTGAAAATACTTGTTTTCTCAATAGTATTTGGAGGAAACAAGACATACTACATGATTATTTCTTTTTTGAGTGGTACAAGTAACATGAGCGAAGATCCATGAGGTTTCAATTAAGTTCAGATAACGGCACAACAATGATTCCCGATAAATTTGCTCGATAACTAACGATCGCTAGATATTGCAAGAAAGGTGATTAGTTTCGTAATAGTTTATGTTTTTTTTTATATAGTTGTAACTAAATAATTAAATCTATTCATATAGAGTAAAAAGTCATATAGAGTTTTTACAGTCTTGTTACGTTTTCCCTTCGGTTTATAAGCACAATTGTTTTTCAGCGAGCAGTAAATGAATTCTCTTTCATTACTGATAATTGTCTTACATAAATATTGTAATAATACTAAGATATTACTGTTCTCAAAATTGTCTATCATTTTTTAAAAAGTAGAATAACTCATTTTCTCTTCAATTTCCGATTAAGTTAGATTTTTGATAATACAAATTTTGATATACGATTCTTCTTACATTGAATGAGTATAAAATCATGTAATTTCTATTTCCGATGTTCCCATTATTATTCTTAAATCATAGGGTTCCATTCCTTTGAAATTTGAGAAGGTAATTACTAGTTTGTTGGTTAAAAAACCGGAAGATGTTAGGAAAAAAAATACTCGGGAGTGTTTTTACAAATTATATTCTTTCTTTCTGAATGTCTTTTGAATATGTTGTGAAAATTAATAAATTTCTAGGTTTTAATATTTCTAATCATTGACCTCGTTAATCAATTTAAAATATATTTGATTCGATAGGTACTTGCAGAATATTGTGGAAAAGGAAGTTCTACTGCTTCATGAGTATTTGGTATTATTAAAACTTATTTTCAATATATACATTATTTAGTGTTTGTATTTTGTCTGTTATCAGTTACTCTGTATTGCATAATTTAACTATGGATAATACTTGTTTTGTGTGCGATAAGTCCTTTTTGACAGCTTCAAACTTACTACGACATGTAAGACTAACACACAATGCAGGGAATAAGGTAAGTATATGCAGACAGATAAAATGTAATGTATGCAGTGAAGAATTACATGAAGGCTTTGTTGGACCATGTAGAATCGGCACATAATATTGCTGTAGAAAAGGAAACTAAGAAATTCAACACTTATGAAAGTTTCAAGATATGGAAAGAAGTTGAAAAACAAACTGCCTTGTTCGTAAAGAATACTGGAAGTAAATCTAACAACATGGGAAGAAAAAACAATGTTCTTTTACTGTCATTGCAATGGTTTTTATAATGTGAAGGATAAGAAGAGAATTATAAAAATGACTGGCAGTAACCAGATTAATGGAAACTTCCCATCAAAGATGAAATTATGTAAAGACATTGAAAACCAAGTATATGTGGAAATTGCAAAAACTCATTTAGGATATGGAAAAGGTTTGGGAAGACTGCAAATAACAAGAGAAGAAAAAGATGAAATATCAGAAAACTAGAGAAGAAAATTCCAATTGAAACAATCTTAGATGAGATACGAGATACATTTATTGATAAATTGGAAAGGATCTATTTGGTAACTCGTAAAGATCTGTTAAATTTAAAAGCTGAATACAGCATCAGCTCTGAATGTATTATGGATTCTAATGATGTCGTAAGTGTAAGCAAATGGGTTGAAAGTTTACAAGGCAGAGAAGATTCTCTAATAATTCTTTTTAAGGACCAAAACATTTCTAATAAATATTTGTACCCTGGTTTGAAAATTTTCTTCATGTAATAATGAACATTTCACAAAGAGACATGAAACAAAAAGTAAACGTTTCTTACTTGAATAAACTAATAAACTCATGTTTCTAATCACTTGCCTATTAAAATTATCAAAACATAGTTCAACTTAGTTAAATGTATTCTGAGTATTACAAATGGTTTATAAACTAAAGTTTCATTTTATTTTAGCAATAGTCGATTTTGTTCCCAATCTTGAGGACATCCATTTGTAGAGGTTCAACTGTATTTACTTCTCTGTGACTGCTACCTTGACGTGATACAGAAGCTTAAATATCATTAGAAATTTTTGATGGTATGACTAAAAGCAGTCTTAAATAATTCATGAAAAATTTCAGTTTTTGTAAAATAATTTAAGTACACATTTTGAGTTTTGATGTATATTTCTCTATTTTGTGGAAAGAAATATTTTATTTAAACTCGTTTGTGTTTCCTTCTAACTTAAATACAATTTTAATTCAAATATTTTAAATATTCTTCTTGTGGTTCTGTTAACAACAACAACAAAAAAAACTTTGAATAAAAAATTTTCCATTGTATTTTCGAATTCTTTTTATTTGTCTCAAACTACATGATCATTATTAGCTTCAAGTCTGTGTTTAGTAATTTTCGACTTAAATTATATGTTAATTTACAAGAGGTTACCAAATTGTAAACATATTTTTATAGTGAAATTAGGAGTAAGGTAAGTAATCTCTCAAAAATTTAAGTTAATGTAGATTTCTATACTTTTGAAATACATAAAAACAGGAATTGAGTCGAATGAAAACAATTGTAAATAAAAATAATTTTGAATAAACTTGTTAGTATAAGTTTCAAACCCAGTATACACAATGTTTTCTTTTTTAAAATTAGACATGCATTGCTTTTAGAAATTATTCCATGTTTTCTTTATTTTTAGAAGTCCAACTGTAATTTTTTTCTACATCTGAAATATTACATCATCATTTATAACATTATCTTGATGGAGAAAGAAAATTACTCATAATTTCCAGTTTTTGGAGTAATAAAAAATAGAATCAACTAACTTATCTCAATGTATATTTTTTCTCAGAAATTCATTAGTTAATTTCTTTTAATTTACATTTTGATATTGAATTCATTTCAGTCTTTATAAAGGATCATTAATTCTATTGTGTGTGAAAGCTGTCTAAATCTCATCTTTAATTTTAACAAACAATTCTTTTTTTTCATAGTGCCATGAATTGTATTGACCCTGATGCTTTCAGTTAAATGTGTGAAGCATTTGATTCCTGAGTGAACTCATTTCTGTTATACCAGAATTTTTGAATATGAGTCTTGGTTAAGTTTGGATGGAAAATTATCTTTATTTTAATATGTTGCTATTGATAATCACTTTTTATGTATATGTGTTATTTTTTGATAAGAGGAAATGTCATTTTACAATGAACTTAATTTTGTAATTTCGTGGGCAAGTAACAGGCTGAAGCAACTTGTTTTAACAGATGTTCGACAGGAGGTTAAAGATCTAAGAGCTCCAATATCCATTCAAAATTTACATTTATCTTGGGTTCATTAATTGCAATACACTTTTAAAAATTATTACAGTAAATAATGAAGATAATATAGAATGCTGAAACATGACGCATTTACATTCACAAATAAATAATACTCGTGTAATATATATCAGTATTTGGCAAAGAACTTTTAAATGTGAAAATGTATTTATTTTTTACATGTTCAAAAAGTGAGTAGCACAATTTTTCATAGACTTTGGTATACTCACAAGATCAACAATAAAAATAGCTCGCCAACTTCATATCATGTACAGAAAGTTGAAATAATAGTAAATAAGTAAAAAATGTGAAATTGTACTTTTTTTGTACGATAACTATTATTTTAAATGTAATGTTTTCTTAATATCTGGACTTGAATGTAAATACTATATATATATATGAAAAAAAATATCATTATGCTAATCTTTTGGAAATTTCAAAGTCTAAACATAGATTATGTGCATACTTGTTATTTTTTCATGACACTCTTAGAATTCATTTTTATTTGGTTTTAGTTTCTTTTATTATAAATATTTTGTTTAAGGGGACTTAGTACCTTTGTACCTTCAAAAATTCGATTTTTCAAATTTGTTTTCAAAACATAGTGTTAAATGTTAGGAGCATTTTAAAGCAAACCGCGTGAAAGTCCGACAATTATTACGCCCTGTACAACAAAAAATGCAACAAAAAATGTAAATGACTAAAGTGGCTTGTTCTGTGTAATGCAATGTAAACAAACCTCTTTTTCTCAGTTTGTTATTTTCACACTTTCCCACAGGATTAAAAAAATGTTTTGCATGCAGAGCTTTAAAATTTTCCATAAGTGTTGTACTTGTAGATCTTTATTCTGTGAACCTGAATTCTGTTAATAGGATTATTAGATTTTATTTTATAACATGATACATGAAAAAAATGTTACTAAATACAAACTTGATAACTTTTTTAATTTTTCAATTTTTTTTAAAGTAAGATAAATTTCAAATTTAAGGTTTACAGAATAAGGTTATTATTTAGCTTTAATTTGGTATAAGAATTATGGTTCAACTGTACATCTTTCGAATGTTATCTTGTGGGTAACGTAAGGTAAGCTAATGTATTTTTTAAATTTTTGTACGTATATTTCATGTTGCATAAGAAAATATATTACTTTAATAGCAAAACTTCACCCAATATTTTAAACTATACACTTTATTATACAAACTGTCAAATTTTTATATTGAAATGAGCAAAAATTGTTGATTTATGAAGAATCGAAAAAGGGGTTTGTCAAAATGTTCTACTTTTGATTTCTAAAGGTACTAAGTCCCCTTAATTCAAATACTAGCTGATGTTTCCTATAAGGCTAGATGGTTTATAATTATAGTCTTTTAGAGAATGTTTGTTAGTGAATTTTTGTAGTACATTGTATTCATATAATTGCGCTGATATTGTGGATCAGGAATTGTCAATTCTATGTGAGTACATAAATTCAAGTTTTGTTTCAAATAAAAAAATTTCTTTCGTTCATGGGATTTTTAATTATACAATTGCATTACACAATTAATTGTAGTTAATAGATTGGAACAAACATTTATATATATATATATAATACATTTTTATGAGCTATTCATGAAAGCCTTTCAAGTTACTATAACTTTAAAAATAAATACAAAATTGAATGTGAAATAAGAAGAAATAAAAAGTATAGATATTTACCTTTGTCTAAGACTTGATATATAAAAATGGTTGTGGGGAAGTTATACAAAATATTAATTACAAATTATTCAATTTTATTTATTTATTTTTTTTTACAATCAAAAGTTGAATTGTTTTTTCAGATGCTGAAATCTCAGGTTGCCAGATTTTCCAATCAAGCACTGATAATTTGATTTCTTTAAAATATCTCATTTTAATGAAAAGCCAATTACACTGTGGGATTCGAAACAACATTATGAATATTCTTCCTATCCTTTGGTTAAATAGTTGTAATTAGCTAACATATTAATATTGGTACACACTGTTTACATTAAATATTCATCATGGAGAAATATTTGTTGCATCTTCAAAAAAATATCTTATATAAGTATCGAAAAAGAAACTACAAATTACATTTTAAAACTGAATAGGTTTTTTTAGATTCTCACCAGTTACTTTTCACAGCTTTCTAGAGGAAAAAAAATGTTTTGTAAATTTGTCGTCTTTAATATGTTTACTCATTTGAAAACTCATAATTTACCTCCTAAAATTTAAAAGGAATGCTTCAAAAATAAATTCCCTTAATTTTTCTGTTGTGAAACACAAATATTTTAAAATACTAATTTTATATCATTACAAAATTTCTCAGAAAACCAAGAACATGTAAAATGTACAATTTATCCCTATTTCCCAATCATTGAAAAAATGTATGTGTGAAAATTAAATTTTCTGCAGAAATATAAATATATATATATCTTGTAGTACCTATTCTCTAGTAGTATTTATTTCTTTCATATTTTTTTAACAAGATGATATTTCTAACTTTTTTTGCACTAACTAGAATGAATTGTTGACAGTTTTGAATTTATATTACTATCATTAGTGCATAACATATAAAAGTACTTGCATAAAGCCTGTTTCCGTTATAAAAAAAATATAAATGCAGGAAAGTTAAATTTCGTATTCAACCTGACTGCAATGTAAAAAAAGGGAAAGGATATGAAATTTTTGTATTATAAATGTGAATTTATCTTTTAAGCAGTAAACAACTTATAGCTGTATCTTTCATGAAATGTTTTTCAATTAATTATTTTCAAACCCTTTTCTCTTATAAAAACAATGATATTATATTACATACTCTCTATTTTTTTATAAGGAATTTATATGTAACTCTCTTTTTTTTTTCTTTTTTCCCTCACCATTTTCGTATGGTGATTAAAACAATCATTCCAAAAAAAAATTAAGCGGCAATCCAACTATAGGAAAAGTTAAAAAAAAAATTTTAATTAATAAAAATGAAAACTATTAGAAACTTCTTAAACTAACGATATAATTTAAAAGTTAAATTATTCAAAAAGCAAGTAATCAGAAAATTATGATTTGCTTACTTCTTTAAAAACTGATGGAAGTCTTGTTGCATCAAGAAATGTCAAATGTTATTCCTTTCCTTTGATATCCTAACATTAGCATTAATACCTAGCGACGCCTAACGGTTGCTGTTTGCTCTCCACCTATAATTTGAAAAATTGCTTGAAAATTGGTGAAAATTGCTGGTTTATATGATTTCTATTGCCCCTTAATTTTTGCCTATGAGTTTCGAAATACCCTGTATATGTTTAGTAATAATTAAATTTATTCAAACGGAGTAAAAATTATAATATGTGATATGAGCTTAGTTAATCTATCAAAAAATAGCTGTGTAAGAAAAAATATGTTATGAAATTATGTAAGCAAATTTCTTTAAATGAATTTGGCTCCAAAAAATGTATAGCTAAACATTATATATCTAACAACAAAAAACAGACAACGATGATTTTTTAAACAAAATTTATTGTAGTTTAACTACTTATTTCTAAAAATATAGTTATCAGAAATGAGTTTAATCATGTAATACCAGATAGTTTAAATTGTATTCCATAACGAAAGTGATTATGAAAAAGATTTTTTAAGAAAAAAAAAATTAATGAACATTTCATGATTATTTATTTTACAAAATGCTTAGTATTTAAAAAATTCAAATATGCGAAATTAAGCAAAAACTTTCTTATGTCTTTGCTATCTTTATAAGCGTGGCCGCGGTAGCCTAGTGATCATGGTTTTGGATTGTGGCGGGGATTTTCATTCAGTCACGGGTTCGATCCTTGGCCGCTAAACACCCGACGTGTAGCCGGGGTTGATGAACATTAAAACTGTTGGGTTTCAAAATCGGTTCGTTGGTGGGATGTGGAAGTTAGGAGAGGTTTTGCGAGCTCAGGTGTCGTCCTCATCACTTGACCGAGGTTTAAAAGTACGAGGTCCATCGCCAATAGCAATCGTATTTTTTTAGTGCGACGTTAATAAAAACTAAATCTATATTTTCTAAGATTTCCCAGAATATTATTTACGTTTCCAGGTTAGAATATTTTCATGCAATATCTACGTGACAATATCACTAAGAATCTATATCCTCTTAATGTCCTTGTATCTGTTTTGAATTTTATGGATACCCCGTTCCTATTAATATCACTCCTTAGAACTAACAAGTGATTTCAGAATTAACAGGAAGCAAATTCATTTAGGTGTTTCAAAAAGTATTTTACGTAAAATCTTACCTCATTCCATTTATATTTGTTATTCGAGTCATCATTTTATTTTAAGTCCTTCTCAAAATTTCTTGAGTTTTCCTTCTGTTATAAATTAAGCTCATGGAATATTCTAATAAATCGTGATATAAGTATGTAGGATCATTGATAAACTGTTGAATTTTGCATTTAATGCCATGAAATACTCATAGTTCTTCTTTCTCAAAAACATTAACATAAATGTTTTCCCAATGATGAAATAATGTGAGGATATTGAAATTCGATCGCTTTTTAATAGAAATACCACTCAATAAAGAAACAAATACCATTAGCGGGCTTAAGAGCAAAATCCATTTCTTTTGTCTTTTTTTACAAATCGGATTACGCCTTCACACCATAGAATGCCCCTACAAGTTATGATTTTTATGTACTTTTGTATTATTACAGATTTCATATCATTACAATTTCGTTACATTGTTAAAGCTGCTCTATTAATCTATTTTTATTACGAAATTTAATCGTTAATATTAGTGTAAAATTTCTGCAAATTACATTGTTAATTATTAGAGCTGATTCTTACATTTTTAAGGAACTAAGGTTGATACTTAAATTTGCTAGTCATGTACCGGTGTTCAGAGCTTAAGCGTGTAAAAAATTTCTAATATATTTAAAACTCGTCTGTTCTATGATTTATTATATTGATTACTGACGCTAAGTTTAAATTCGCATCTGGTGTGTAAATATGCACTTAATCTTCCTTGGAACCCTCCCTGTTTCAAATTCTGAATAATTTACTTGTTATTTTTTGACACGATACATAACTTCATTTTTTTTTTAAACGATTTATTTGTTTCTTATAATATCTTTATGAAAACGATTACTGATGTGTGTTCTTATAGAATACGAATTAAAAAATGAACAATAAATAAGGTTTTATAACAAGTATGACGCTAACGAACAATGTTAACAAAGTTTTTAGTTCATCGAATGCTGGACAAAGAAGCATTAGTGTTTCTCTGATGGATAGTGAGATAAAGCGAGCTTAGTTCCGTTTCTCACGTCCTAAAAAAAATTGAAACTTGAAATAAATTTTTAGTTTCATAATCAGTTCATCGTTACAAAAATTATTGAATTCCTTATTCTTTTCGGTTATATTCGGCGTATTTGATTGTCTGATTGATTGTTTATTATCGTCGCACTAAGAGCTACACGAGGGCTGTTGGCAGTCAACCTAGTTGTTTTGAACTTTGGTCAAGTGACAAGATACAACTGAGCGGGCATCTTCCTCTTTAAATTTCCCTACCTTACGTACAGGAGGACTTGGAACCTCGATAGTTAAACTGTCATTAAACAGAAACGTGTTAGCAGAAACATTCACTTATTAAAATAAATTATTATTATTATGTGTAGATGAAATTTTTTTTATTGAATAAGTATTTCAACGTTTCTGTATTGTGTACCTACCTCTTTCAGCATAGAAAAAATAATTTTGAAAATAAATGTGTAAACACCAGAAAAAAATTGAAAATTGTTTTGCACTTTTTTCTGTAAGAACTTAAAAAGAGAAGCAAATACCATTTCAGTTTGCAAGTGTATTCTATCTATAAATGAAATATTTTTTATGGTACTTGATGTATTAAGAATTTTCACCAGGAGTAACGCAATATTGTTTCGATATTAATAACTTTTTATGAATTAAGAATAATTATAAGAAAAGTCGAAAATAAACGTTGAAATAAAGGTACCCTACTTATGAGTATGATTGATTTCCTTTGTGAATAGAAAAAAAAATAATGGAAAATAAATTTTTCTGTTTAAGAGAGATGCTCAATTAAAAGAAAAATATCTGAAAAGAATATTTTTTAATCCTCAATTAATCAATGATTGTTTTGAAATCACAAAAATATAAAAAAATAAATTCGATTTGAAGCACATATTCCTTAAACAAGAGGAATAAAAAAATATGAACATAATCTAGATATAAATATTCGTATCGTCCAATAATTTATGAAGGTTATTCTTTAATAAAGCAGATGCTAAAACAGAAACCTTAGTTGTTAATTCTAGTTGTTATGGATAAAATAAAATGTCATTTTAAAGCAGGTATAAAAAATCGAGGAGGTAAAAATGAGTCCAATTTCAGGCGTTGAAGAAAGATGTTTATAAGTCGGTAAGCTCTGTGAAGTTGCTTAATTGTTCCAAAATCGATTGTTTTTTAATTGTTCTCAGTAAATGCAATTATTCCCTGAGGTTATTCGTAATAGGAAATAATCATTTGATTTCGGTACAAAAAATGGGATTTTGAAGTTTATTTTCTTTTAAAACAAGAAGGCTCTGTTGTTAGATATTTTTCAAGTGTGAAATGGAATTACGGGACATTTGCATTGGAATGGGATTTTACATTTGGATTGAGCCACTGGAAAAAAGTCTGTCCAAAAATAAAAAAAAATGTTTGCTGAACCGAATGTCTCTTTTTGCTTTTATGTTCTTTCTTCAAATGAAAGGAAAATTAACGGGAGAAGTAACAACGCTAAGTTATTATTACTTATTACAAAAGCAATCATAAAGAAAAAAATGGAACAGTTAAGTTATGTAGATGCTGATGTTCTCGGCCCCATATTTACAAAATGGCCCAAAATTCAAAAACAGAACCCCAATTATTTTGTTTATTGAAATTATGAATTAAAAACCGTAATAATATGCTTATTTGAACTCCTCTGAATCATAGCAGTAACTTCGGAATTAATAGTAGGAAAAAAATTAATTTCTTTAATGCAATGCAAAAAATGAGTATTGTGCAGATGTTTTTGAATAAGCAGTAAAATCAATTTTAGCCCTTATAATCTATAACTAGTATTTAGTATAAAGCTAAATAAAAAGAGTTTTCATGAAATTCCTTAAAAACTCTTACACATACACACATTTTATATGTTGTTATATTTTTAAAATTTATTTCACTTTTTGATCCATTTTCAATTTCAACAGTACATTTTTTTGTCAATTGATTCTTATTTTGGCTAATTTTATCCCATTAAATTAAATAATAAATTTCCAATACTAGAGACAGTGTAAAAATTAATATAATAAAATTAGCTGTCCAAATGAACATAAATTCATTTATAAAAATGTTTTATTTTCAATAAAATATAACTATTTTAAATATTAGATAGTCACAATTTTACACTGGTGCTCCAAATTATGAGATTTTTTTCCCTTTTGGTCGATTATTTAAAGAAATGCAATGGATAGGTTTTAATGAAATTTGGTTTGTACAAAAATATCATATGACAAACACACGCGTGGTCGTGTGCAAGACTCATCAATATTAAAATTCAAGATGGAACAAAAATTGATTAATATGAAGTATGGTCTAACCCCTCTACAACTTTCATAACATAAGTTCTTGCTGGAAGTGAGAAACATCATTAGTTTCTGTGGCAGTGAGTATTCTCCAAGTACTTCTCCAAGAACGCAGTTTTCTGGATTAGGATAGTTCTAGTGTTGGAGAGGGCTAGCTACACTTTACATCCTAAGAGCATCCCTTATATTATTTTCATAGCTAAAATGTAGTTGATCAAAGAATTCAGTGAATATTCTCACTTTCCAGGTTTTCTTAGGTTAGATAAACTCTATAAGGACTCCATATATGAGGACTCTAAAAGAAATTAGATTCTCTTGTACTTCTGAAAAGTGGAACATACGGTTCCAATATAACATCTCCATAGCTATTAGATTCTCTGCTAAAGACACGGAGCTCTGTAAGCCTGTTTCGTATGACACACACGTTCATTCTTTATAGGTCACTTCAATTTATTTCAAGGATGTTGGAGAACATATAGCGGATCTCTAGTTTCTTTCAGCTGAAGATATGTCGAGGATCAGAAATAAGCCTAAATCTGGACTGATTGGTAAATTGAAAGCTCTCTCACAGATCCCTGCTCCTCTGACAATCTTCTTTGAATCATGTTCTTTATGCGAGGAAGTAAGTGGGATGCTTACAGCCGGTCTTATGAACAAGCCTCTTTCAAGCAGCCTTCAGGAAACGGCAACCAATGAGCCACCATGAGCATACAACTGAGACAGCAGGAAAGTTTGTGCACTTCTGTTACATCTCGCAATAAACAAACATCAATCTTCTTTGGCCCCTGTGGCTCTTAGATGAGCTCGTGAAAATCTTTTCTACATGGATCCAGACTCATTAAACTGCCTCTGTATGTTACACACAATGCTGAAGGGTTCATTAAAGTATCTAGCAATATGCTCTTGAGAAATGCTCTACCTCAAGTTTCCCGATAATTAGCCTCCTCATTCCATTTTTGAAACATCTGTGGCTTGTCTTTTTGGCTGTTTGAATTTGAATTTCATTAAATGTTGCCAAAAAAAAAATGGAAGTTGGTGATGTTGTACGAACGAAGTGCGGGAATTTTCATATGTTCTTTCAAAGCACATCTTCCTGACTGTATAGCCGTGTCTAAGATAACCTAGGGATTACGGTAGCGAACGGAGGCTTGGCATTGTTTCCGTCGAATAGTGGATTTGAATCATGATACCACTAAAGATCTGCCGTGTAGCAGGGTTAATGCACGTTAAATCTCGAATCGATGTCCCATTCCTCCCGTTGGTGTGGTGTTTAAGTTTGGAGATTGAGGTGTCAGATACGGTGTCATCCTCGTAGCTTGATCCAGGTTTAATATTACGAGACCTCCGTTAACAGATCTCATGTTGCGTCTAATTGTGACGTGAATGAATCATCAAATAATAATATAAATATAGAGCTCAGGTGCACGTGTATGCTTACGTAATCACTACAAATATTTGAATCTTTGGAAGCAAAACGTTATCTTTCCTGCTGGTCATTTCAAGAAATTGGCCTGAATACGCAAATTCTATTAATTTTGAATATTAATGTAAAGCTCAATAGGAAAGAGAGAAATGGAAATAAAGCTTACAAAGTACCCGCCAATGACTTTGGGTATGAAATAATGGTCTCTTTTTAAAAGTTTTCGAAATTATTAATTATTTCCGCAGAAAGATACCCAAAAAATGGTTTGATGAAAATCATACTTTTAATGTTACTGAGAAAAAGGAGATGTTTCTGTAGAAATTAACATTATTACTAATTATCTTCTTTCTCAACTCTGATGTTAAATTAATTGAACAAACCCTAAAGCTACTCCCTCGCCTAGAACGTTATTATTATCACACTTTGGACCTTTCTTCACCAATAACGATTTTGAATGCTCCCATTGGAGACCAGGAAAACCCAAAAAATTGTTTCTGAAATGGAATTAACAATAAATAACTGTTAATTTCAGATCCTGAGAGGGAATCCTGACTGTTGCTCAGCGTTTCGTAGTAAGTGAATTGGTGTAGATGTGGGTCTCAATTCTGGATTTTATTTGACAACCAGAGTTTCATCTAATTGGCACAAAATATTTGACTATACGGGAACAGGAACATTTAATATATTGAAAAAGTTTTCTTTGAACCGAGAGAATCATATACAGTAAATACGTTTTCATGTAAGGCTTGTTGCTAAATAGATTGTATCACATTCACAAAAAGAAGTATAGTTCCATAAACGTTAAAGGTATTGAAGGTTCTATCAGTCTATCGTTTATGAGACTGTATTAAAATTCCTGGATCCCACCAGCACATCAATGGTACTAAAGTGTCTTTGAAAGGTGCTTTGACCTTTCAGTTAGCAGAGAGCACTTCCATTTGTATCTTCATTGGACATCTTATATATTTGACTTAATTCAATTGTTATAAGTGTTTCTAAATTTACACCAAGTGCTGCATTAGCCATGCCTCTCCTGACCATATCCTCGAATGCTTCAGATTTTCCAAACGACTTCCAGTAGGTCTACGGTTTCGAGCTTTTAATCCAATTTTGGTTTTGCATTTTCTTCGAGTGCCCAATATCATGGACCTAGTCTAACTCTGTTGGTTATTGGTGACTTACAACAGCAGGGAAAATTCTCAACAATTGTCTCTTAAACATGACATTGCGGTTTTTCACAACAGCACTTGTAAACTAAATTGTTTCAAATGCCCAAAAATTCAATATGGGAAGATATAATATTGATGAATACTTGCTGAAATTAGTAAACAGGTTTGAAAATAAAACACTTCAAATTGTTTTTTACTGTGTCTACTGTTTCGTTTTATACACTAGACATTTTGAATTTAAAATAAACAAACAATTAATAAGATCCGATCCCTCACAATGAACTGAATGAAGTTTAACAATGTAACAGAACACTCAAAATGAAAACATTATAAAATGAAATTCATACAGAATGGAAGTCATTTTCTCACTTCCATACATGATTCTTAATAATACCACATTTTAAAGTATATAAGTTGTAGTGAATGTTAATCCAAAGGTTAAAGAAGACTGGTAGAGTGATGTCTTTCTAATGTATTTAATGTAATTTCTACGAGCCAATTACGTACACAAAATACTATTTACAAATTATTTACAGCTATATTGGGCTTCTAACAGCTCATAATTCATTATCCAGCTTTAGCGGTCAGGATAGCAAATTACATCAAAGATATGAAAAACCTGACTTTCGTGGTCAAGAACTAAAATATAATCTGAATATCTTTCTAAAGATATCATGCGCTTTCCTACTTTAGACGAGATACGCCCTTTCTTTTATTTCCGTGATAATCTACTAAATAATTTCCAACATTAGTAAACCTTTTTTGCAAAATATTAAATTCAATAAATAAAAAGATTTTTAATTAAATTTTCAACAAAATATTAAGAAAAAGAAGCTTGTCTCTGAAATAATGAATGAGATCTCATGAAAATTATTTCAAACTTGTTCTAAAATTTCTTTGTTAATTATATCCTCCCATTTTTTGGTATTTTAATGATGCAAAAGTTTTAAAGTAGTATCAAAAAAATTCCTTGAATAGAGAAATTTTACTGAAATATGTAAATATATTTACGTAAATAACAAATACGTATTTTATTTCTTAATTTTAAAAACTTTTAGAATTTACTAAAATATTTGTGTAATTTAAGCAAAAGGTCATTGAAGGATTTTTTCAAAAATAATTATCATTTTAAGTTTCATCTGAAGGAATTATGAGTGGTTTCTTAAAATTTTATTTATAGAAACTTCATACATATACGAATAAAAATATTTTCAAACAAAAATATTTATTTTTGGAATAATTTTTTTAAATATTTAATGTATTGTTAATTTAATTTCAAATGTATTTTAATGTAAATATTTTGTGTTTGTTTCATGTATAATATTTCTGATACCTGTGGCATAATATCATCTAAAATCAGTTACTTGATTTGTAGATGATTTTTTTAAAACTACGAGACTTAGACTTTGATGAGTAAATTTATGTGACATTATGTAACAAATTTAAAGATATTTGAAAGAAAAAAATCTTTTAAAAATTACATAAAATCAATTTTAAACTCTACATTCATAAAAAAAAAATTTAGTTGTGTTTTGTGTATTTTATATATGCTTTATGTCTGTTTTTTTTAATTCTTAATGGACTTGAAAATATTTTTGTTTACCGTTAGTAATATTTCACATTTGTTATAGTATGAAAACTGAAACGAGAGGTTTCCATATTCAAAAAACACAAATTTGTCAACCAGCATTGAGAAAATCAATTTTTTAAGGAAAAGAAAAACCGCAAAGAAATTTACTACCGGGGTTTATATTTACTTATTCATAATACTGGCATGCAGATGTATTGTGTATCATTTCTCATTTGCTTATATTTATATTATATTGCTTATATTGCTACATCAGACCCCCCCCCCCCCCCAGATATCTTCAAAGCGGTTTTGACCCATATTCGGGGGCATTGATTTCGGCTTCCCGTAACTGAAAAAGCACTTCAACAGATGTTCAGTCAAATGTATTTTAAGAGACGACGAGATTTGTTATAATTTAAGTATCAGATTTTAATTTCAGTTTCTTGAAAATACAGGAAAGGTGTATAAAATAGTTATAAGAATTAAATAATAAAGGGGGGGAGGGTGTTAGAAAGTGTGAATCTTACGATGGGGAAAATCTCTTACGTTTCTTAAAATTGTGGGTAATTTTATACTTTTACTCTTTTATTTGAAGTCATTTACATCACTACTACGAATCTATTCTCCTTAAGCTTGCTTATAATTCGAGACAACTATACGAATTCGAAAACAATTTACTTCACAAATAACTAACTGCTTTTAAAAATGAAAAGAGAAAATTTTTGATTTACAAAATAGTTTCTTTAACTTAATTCAAATCTCTTTCTCAATTTATTTTCATAAATCTATGTCCGGAAAATGGCTGTATAAAATAAAGAAATAGTGAAACTTTTCGTAACGAAATATTCCAAACTTTTCTATAAACGCGTAACCTTGAAATGCATCTCAGAGGAGCATATAGTTACTTTATTAAAAGATTCACATTTGCATTTAAAAGATTCTTCTTCTGAAAGATAAGCATATCACGCTAGGGTTCTGGCAAGAGAATACATTAGCAAAATTCTGCTAGTGTGTTTAGTTAAATCCTTGTGAAATTTGTCAAAGCATATTATACAATACATTAAACATCACGTCAAGCATGAAAAACGCGAAATAGGTAAAGTAAAATTAATACTGTTTACTTATGTAGCTGATAGATATATTGCTTATAGATGTTACATTTAGTAATTTCTTTACTTTATTGTTTTTATTAGAAAGCTTCTTCTCATTACTATGAAGTAGTTTTAAATAAATTTTAAAATAGTATATTCTGTATAATTCATCTGTACGTTGTATTATTTAGATTAAAGACTTTTGTTTCTGTTTTACTGCCTTAAAATACTTTAAAAGTTTTTTTTCAACACTTAGCAATATTTCACGTTTAAATATTTCACATTTATGAAGCATAAGAACAATAAGTTTCTATTTATCTAGATAAATGCATTTACTTCCCTACATTAAAAAAAATTACATCTACTGGCATTGATTATCATTTTAACTTACATTACCAATTTTTCGATGATTGGACACGCATAATTTAAATTAAAAAATCGGAAATTAAAATTTTACTGTATAAAAGTAATAAATATAAAGTAATAGGGACATATGTATTCCATAAATATATACTTCAGTAGTCTTAACATATTTTACAGAAGCTTTTTTGTGTCCAATTCTTTCATTTATTTGTGTTTTCAATTTAGAAAACTCTCAATATCTTTATATGCAATGTAATTAACCTTGTCCATTATCCTCAAAGAACTGAGATTTTAATAAAACCTTAATAATTTCTTTCTTTACGAAACGAATCAAATAGAAATTTAATTATGTGAATATTTGAGCAAACGAATTGTTTTCTTCAAATTTTCAGAGCATTTTTATGTTTGAAAAAAAAATATACTATGTTTGAAAATTAGATTATTTCAGGAAAAAATGTGCTGCCTTTCTTACACTTCATTAAGTCCCTCATACACAACTTAAATTTTGCATAATAATATTTTACCAAATTATTTTTCTCCATTAAATGACGCATATTTCAATAAAACAGATAATTATTTTTTGTATTAAGAAATGAATCCAACATACACCAAATTACAGAAATATTTAAAATTAATAAAGGTTCCTTACAGTTAGGAAAACAGTTTTATTTTAGAAAAAAAACAAACACGCAGATTACACAAAGATATTACGTATACTATATTACACAGGGATATTTTCAGGCATTTCAGATGTATTAGATTGATATTGCCTGATAAAAAGTTACACAATTTTCGACTAGCTGTAACTCATTGAAATTAAAAATAACTACTTTGATATTTTTACACATGTTTTAAAAAGAAATGAATTTTATAAAACATGTATAATAATTAAAATATATTCTTAATTTTTTTTGTTTTACGAGTCCCTGAATATTATAATATTTTCTTTTATGAAATTTGAAAAGGTTTCATTTCACGCAAGATATGTTGTACTCAAATGGATTGATTTATAAATTCAAATATATCTTCTTTAATATAAATCTCTTAAAAAGTAAATAAAATTTTATGAAATATATTTTTAAAAGTAAAATTTTTAAAACTTTTAATTTTTTTAAAAAATTTAAATATTTTCTTACTTTTTTAAAATAATGAATAATTATACGACGATAAATTTAGATTCAGTTTAAAGAGTGTATTATATTTAATATACCTATCAGAATTTATCATAGTAAATGTTAGTGGCTAAATCTAAGACAGTTTCTAAAAATTGAAAACCAAAACCAATCGACTTTGGCAAAATTTTGAGATTTATAAATCTTGAGTTTTATTTTGGTTGTTCATCTTGCCAAGCTTCCTACTAATTAATCCTAATGTTTAAAAAAATTTAATGTGGCTTTGTAGATGAAGTTAACTAAAAATATGTCAAATTCGAAACTTCGTGGTCGTGGCATGTCCTTTTAAATGCTGCTTATACGAAAGTATACTGCATACAATTGCTTAAATAACTTTTGAAGTTTGTTGAGTATTGTCAAATGGTTGGTACAAAATGTTCAGCATAAAATGACAAATAACATACATTTTTTTTCAAAAAAAATGATGTTTAACATAATAGAGAATAGCATATTTATATCTATATTTCATTAAAACACTTATACAAAATATATAGAGAACATGTTTGAAGAAAAAATCCCTTTATTTAAATAAAAAATAAAATACATCACTGATATGAATCAGAATACTGGGGTACCTTATTATTTACGTAGAATTTATAAGAATGGATTCTCTTTTCAGATCTTTGACTCTTTTATTTTAGAGAAATAAGATTAAGTTTTAATTAAGTTAGTTCGCCCTTGGCTTATCTGTTTCTACAAACTGAGTTGCTAAACAATGGAAAAGGCTTTGGGCCTTTTAAGAAAGATAGATTCAATTTTCAAATTGAAGTGGAATTTATTTTTAGAAGGAAGTCAATTTCTTCTAAAAGATGACACTTTCTTATATGTGTTTTTTTAAATAATTCAAAATATCATATCTAACTCATAACGAAAAAACATGGTAGATTATTTATTAATTAAATAACTAAAAATAATTATCTTTTTCCTAAACAAGCATTTTGAACATGAAACATGGATGTTTAAGAAATTTGTGTAAAAAACATGGATCTCTTTATTACAAGTTTTAATCATGTTTTAATATACCCATTGCTTAAAGAAAATCTCTGTTTTTTTTCTTTCTAAATTTAGGATTCATCTTTATATACATGCATTGGCAAATATAAAATTCTCAATCGATTTTTCCAAATGTTACAAAGGGTTTCTTATTTTATATTTGAACAATTTATATTTTTAGATATAAGCCATTTAAGATTAAAAATGTTGTATAAATGAGACAATAACTTCCTTATCTACTATAAGTAAATAAGCAAAAGCTTTTGTCTCTCTCTCCACTAATATTATCATTGATTAATTTCACAAATAAGCATAATATTATATAAAAACTTATTAGTCAATATCAAAATTTAAAAGAAACTTTTTTTTAAAAAAAAAATTTTTTTAAAACCCAATAAAAAAAAAAAAAAAAAAAAAAAAAAAAAAACCACGACACACCAAGAAGGATTTACCCGATTGTAATGCAATTTCGTATGCACAGACATTTGAACGGAACATGCAAATGATTAAAAATGGTGTATTATGAATGAATAGCGGGATCTACTGCGCATAGGAACTGCACAATCAGCAGGTGTATATAAGAAGCGATTCTCAATCTGATAGTCAAAATTACAGTTCCATTGCGATCTAGAATATCTTTCAACAACAGAAAAAATGCCTCGCCTCAGGATTCGAGCTCATAACGAGAAACTGTCAGAGTTTGAAAGAGTTCGTACTATTGGAATGAAAGTGGCAGGTTGCACAAATAGGAGAATTGCTCGTCATATGGGTCGAAGCGATGCGGCGATTAGAAGATGCTAGCAAGAATGGGTGGACAGTGGCAGATTTCAGAGCCAGGATGGTAGCTATCAACCTAGGGCCACAGCAGTTCGGGAGGAAGAGTGATTATCAGATCAGCTGTCACAGCGCTTGACTCATCGTTTTCAAACCTCAGACATACGACCCACTTACGAGTGTCCATCATGACCATTCACAGACGGTTTGATAGAGCGAAATCTCGTACCGACCATTATGCTACTTGCCACTCATTCCTGCACTCTGTCGAGCCAGATTACAGTTGTGGTCGGCTCAATCATTTAGAAATGATGCTGACTGTTGACGTATAGTATTTAGCGACGAATCCCGCTTCCAACTGTGTCCTGATTATCATTGAGAACGTATCTGGAGATACCCAGGACAGCGTGCCGATCCTGCTTTCACTATTGCTCGCAACACAGGCCCACAAACAGGAGTTATGGTTTGGGGTGCTATTTCACTTGATAGTCGGGCCCCTTTGGTAGTCATTAGAGGCACAATTATAGCACAGCGGTACATCGACGACATTATGAGACCTGTTTTGCTACAGCTCCTTTAGCAGTACCCTAGTCTTATTTTTCAGCACGATAATGCAAGACCACATACGGCACGTGTTGCTATGATTTATCTTACAGCTTTTCAAACACTTCCTTGGCCAGCCAGATTTCTCTCCAATCTAGCCTGTCTAGGATGTCGCATTTATATATATATTTATATATATATAAATGCGACTGAATCTACCAGGGAATGTTGATGACCTAGCTCGACAATTGGATTAAATGTGGCAAGAAATACCACAGGGGACCATCAGAGAGCTGTATTCCACGTCGTGAGGTAGCTTGCATCCAGGCTAGAAGTGGGTCAGCACGTTACTGAGCTAATCACTTTATAACTATGTAATTGGTAATAAATCATTCATTTGTTCTGAAATTTTAATAATTTTCTATTCTGTACATAATTTTGCTATCCGCTAATATTTTTCTTCATTGGACAACTACTTCTTGGTGCGTCGGTTTTTTTTGTTATAGCGTGTATTAAGGCAAGTTAGAGTAACCATTGTATGCTGCCATCAGTTAAACGGCACAAAAACAAATTTGACTCTAATCTATAAGTTAGTTATGATTAGGCGAGATCAGTTGTCATTTTGCATCAAGTTGCCAAAATCGATAAGACTTGTATTAATTATTGTGCACTTGAAAACAAACAAGAGTGGTTTGCTTGCTGCTAATCTTCTCCAAAGTAGACGAAAACAGTGTAACTGACAGAATAAGTTATGAAAAGTGTCTAATAGTGTTGATCTATACAACAATTAAATTTGTCATAAATCTATTTATGTAATTTAAGGTGTTTTACGATGTATGGCAATTAAATAATAAGACTGATGTTGTCAAATAGTTTATTTTCAATTCATACATATTAACTTATTATCAACTTCAATATGCCATTCTCCTCTATCCTTACAACGTCCTATCTGAATCTTCCAGCAGGAAGGCACGCTGCCCTGATCGTCTTCAGATACGTTCTCGATGATAGTCAGGACACAGTTGGAAGCGAGATTCGTCGCTAAATACCATACGTCATCAGTCAGCTTCATTTCTAAATGATCGAGCCTAGCACAACTGTAATCTGGCCTGACAGTGTGCAGGAATGAGTGGCAGGTAGCGTAACGGTCGGTACGAGATTTCGCGAGACTATCAACCGTCTATGAATTGTCATGATGGACACTGTAAGCGGGTCGTATGTCTGAGGTTTGATAACGATGAATCAAGCGCTGTGACAGCTGATCTGACAATCACTCTTCCTCCCGAACTGCTGAAGCCTAGGTTGATCGCTACCATCCTGATTCTGAAATCTGCCACTGTCCACCAATATGACGACCAATTCTCCTATTTGTACAAACTGCCTATTTCATTCCAATAGAACGATCTCTTTCAAACTCTGACAGTTGCTCGTTACGAGCTCGAATTCTGAGGCGAGGTATTTTTTCAGTTGTTGAAAGATATTCTAGATCGCAATGGAACTGTAATTTTGACTATCAGATTGAGAATCGCTTCTTATATACACCTGCTGATTGTGCAGTTTCAATGCGCTGTAGATCCCGTTATTTATTCATTATACACCATGTTTTATTCATTATTAGAAATATTTTATAATATTACACCCTGATTAATATTAAATACGTTATAAGTTCTTCTGATATTTCAAGTAATTCAAATAAACCGTATTATTTTTTAAGTTACCCTATTTAATCTATAAAGACAATTTAAAATATAAAATTTAAAAAAATTAAATACTTTTCTTTAATCAACTTTCTTCTAAATTAAAGGACATATTTTCCTGAAAGCTTAATCCCTTTTTTTCTACTTTTTTATTTTTCATTTTTTAAAAAAACATTTTCTATGAAGATTTTAATTTGGCATTGAATATAGATGGTAGTAATGGTGTTTTTAAATCTGTAACTGGGGTACAGATGTTAATAATGCCTTTTAGATTATTATTTTTTAAAGATTCCAAAATAAAACTTTAGACGAAATAGCTATTTAAATATTGATTAAACTTTGTTTGAGTTATTTTTATATTATTTTTAATTTTATTTTTTTGCAATTTTTTTTCCTTAATTTTCTTCATTGCAATCTATAATTAGGTATTTAGGTTTTTTATATGTGTTTTTTAAACATTGGAATCGTTTCTCTTCATGAGCATTATTTTCTATGGAAATTGTATTTAAATTTTTTAAAATATAATTACTAAAGTTTTTAGTCTAAAGTTAAAGGTTTTTACTAAAGTTATTTGTATTTTAGAGGATTCGTTAATCTGTAGGATGTATATCTACTTGTTTAAGCAGCTTTCCACTATTCTAAGCTAATAAGCCATGTTAAGGTCTATATTTCGATTTAGTTTAATTTTAAATTCTTCTTCTTTTATTTTCACATGCTGTCTTATTATGTCTCTTCTGTGTTTTTCTCATAATTGTATTTTTTTACTAATTTAAATACTTTATTATTTAAATCTTTAGATTTAAATAATCTATAATTTTAAATAATTTTAATTTTCTTATGGTTTTATAATTTCATTCTTTTATCACTTATATTATAACTACATAATATGAAATTTAGATTTTTGTATGCAATTTTAACATATATTCGAATTTCTTATTAATATGTATATATATATATATATATAAATATATATTGTCAAGTAGATTTTGAAGCAGATTGAATTAAGTACACAAAAGGTAAGTTAGTAATAAAATTCTGCAATTCTGCTTTTTTAAATTTGCATCATGTATCGGCATCTGATGGGCAAAATCTATGTTGACTTTTTTTCATCTATAGGCAGTTTGTGTAAAAATACTATACACTTAGCTGATAACACATCTTTTACACTGGAAAAATTTATCCATATGACTAATAGGTTTACAGACGATCAATTTCTGCCTCTGTCAGTCTCTTTTTCCATACAAAATTTTTCCATCTGAAAGTTTTTGGCCTCTCATCTTTGCTTTCAAGCGCCAAAGACGTGTCTCAATTCTCTTCATTATGTGTCTAAGACATTCCAATTTTGTCACTGAACACTGGTCCCCATACACATTGTTCCCAACAATGGAATCGTACGACTTCGAGTCCCCATCTCCTAGTATCGATATTTTGTGTATCGAACGTTGTACTTCGATTTAGATCGGCGAAAAATTGACACAACTCCTGTCACCTCCATTTTGTTCTATAACTATCAAAATTTCTTATGCAGTTTTTAAGAAGGTTAATTTTGCTCGGACAAATGCAATGTTTGGATAATATTTCAACATCAATTACTTTGCCGGTATCTACATTTGTAAAGGTCTCTATACCATTCTTCGAAGAAAAACCCAGTTTCTGCCAGCTACGATCAACCGCAACAGCAATGTCTATTTCTCCATCATTTTCATCAACTGCTTCACGAACGGATTCTGCCATATTCTCTTCGTACGTTTCTTTAACTGTTTGCAGTAAATTATTATTAAATTTTGTAGGTGATGGTGGGAGATTCATAATATCATAAAAAATTACTGTTAATTCAGCCCCTTTTCCTATGCATCGCATGCCATAAACTAACCTATTATTTACTTCATAATTATTGTCGCACTGCTTTGAATTGAAGAAAGTATATTTATAATTACCCTGGTTTACCGTACTTAAAATATTTCCCAGCTTCAAAAAATACACTGACTAATCGATTGATATCCATCATAACATTTCTGAAGCATAATTCGAATATGCTGTATCCATATTTGCCTTTTTTTTCGCTGGCAGATACATTTACTTTTTATTTGAAATGGTTTGCTCCATCATCGCAATTTCTGGTGGTCGAGTCATTAGATTTAATCATTCTTTCCCATCTACCATTATCAAAATGTCCTTTCCTCTTTTGCAGACTCTTATCTATGACCTAATCGTGATAAATAGTTTAAAAACAACAAATATTTAGAATCATTAAGCTATATGTTTTGATACAAACACTAACTAAAATGAATAAACTCGTATCCTATCTAAAACGTGCTTATGCAAGTATAATCAATATTTATTCGTCACACATACAATGAAACTTCTTATAAACTAATTCTAAAAAAGGCTCAGTTTATAATGAAAGTTTTAAGAAAATCATTCAGAGTAGCGCATTGAACTGTCTACCACAAATGAAGTGCGTTGTTTACATTTTTTGCTCCTTAAATGGGCATGACCCTATTTCAACGAATATTTAAATCAGATAGTCGTCGTAAGATTTGATAAGGGCCGATATATCTTTTATGTAACTTTTCCGACAGACCTACATTTCATACAGGTGTGGAAATCCAAGCGAGGTCTTCAGGTTTATTGAAGACTATTCGATGTCCGGAATCATCTCTTTTCTGGTGCTTCCAAGGTTCGTAATCCCATCAGCTGTCTAGATTCTTCGGCTCTTTATAGTAATCTACTGATGTAGTCACCTTCGGTTTCGTCAGTGTGAATCGAAAATATACTATCTAATGTCGTATTGACTTCACGCCCATGCATCAGATAAAACGGTGTGAAACCAGTTGCGTCCTGCTTCGTGGTGTTGTATGCAAACGTAACAAAGGGCATTACTTCATCCCAATCATTCTTCTCGACTTCAACATACATAGACAGCATGTCCGTTAAAGTCTTATTAAAGCTCTTTGCTAGCCCTTTAGTTTGAGGATGGCATGAAGTCGTCATTCAGTAGGTGATATTGTAGAGGTGATTAAGTTCCACAAATAACGAGTTAAATAATCAGTAAAGATCAATTTATTACTCCTGGTGGCTTTGAAAATTGTTCAAAAAATCTATCCCGATCCGTTGGAATGGTGTGATTGCATGATGATTAGGTACTAAATGACCGGACAGCTGAAGCGGAGCGGAATTTTTTCGTTAGCATTCACGACAGTGTATAACATATCGACGTTTAGTGCGATAGAGACCCAACCAATGGAATCGTTTCTTCACTCTGTAATACGTTCTGACAAATGCTAAGTGGCCTGCTGTAAAAGTGTCATAAAAATATTGGAGTATATCTTTGCGTGGGTGTCTCGGAAGAACGAGTAACCGCATCTTTCCGTCTGGCTTAAGGTTCTTTTTAGAAAATACCCCCTCAGTTAATTTATTTATTGTTCTAACTAGCTCTGTTTTTCTACAGAAGAGATAATTTTTCGAGTTTTGAATCCTTCCTCTGTTCCACCACTAAGTTCGAGAATGAGTCAAGGACGTTAACTTCTTCAGATGAGTCTATATTAATTACCAACGAATTTCAAGAAAGGTTGTCAGCGTGTTTCTGTTTCTTACCACTCTTATATAAAATGGGCATATCATATTTTGGAAGGCGTAAAGCCATCTTGCTATTCTACCGGATGAGTCTTTAAGGCTAATTAACCAGCACAGAGAACAATGGTGTCTCAACATTAAATTGCTTCCCGAAAAGATACGAACGGAATTTGTGCACTGCATGTAAGAAAACGATACATTCACTTTCAGTAATTGAATAATTCCTCTCTGCTATTCAAAGTGTCCGAGAAGCATATGCATTCACTTTCTCTTGTTTACCTTATAATTGTAAAATAACTGCCCCGATTCTGTAACCACTATCTTATGTGTGTAGTGATGTGGGAGCCTTGTCGTCGAACATTGCTAAAATAAGGACAGAAATTAGTGCCTTTATCAACTTGTGAAGGGTATTGGCTTGTTCGGGACCCCAACAACATTTTGAATCCCTTGTCAGCAGCTCCTTAAGTGCTTGGGCCTGACAGCAAAAATCTTTAAATGAAGCAATGGTAATAAGAACACAATTTTAAAAACCTTCTGACTTAATGTAAATTCTTTAGGGTCGGAAACTCTGACAGCTTTTATCTTGTGCGGGTCAGACAGAACACCAAATTCTGAAACAAAATGACCCAATAGTTTGATTTCTCGGACGGCTAAGTAGCATTTTTTATAGGGTACACATATTTTTAGTGATTTGCTTGAGGATGTGGTAACATACGCAGAAGTGCCAACTTCCATCTTTTGTTTTAATCAAGACAATTAGAGACGACCAAGGACTCTTAGATGACCGAACTATGCCCTGATCTAGCAACTTGTATTATACGGCACTCAGTTGATGATACTGTTTAGGTTCTTTGACTTACGAGTGTTGGTTGCTAGCATTTATGAGGTGTTTAACCTTTCTCTTCACAGCTTTGGAATTTTTACATTCGTCGAAATCTCTTGACAATTTCTGGAGTATTTCAAGAAGCTTCTCTTTTAGCTTCGACGTGACATTTGCAACAAACATTCTTTCGAAATCGACTTGCTGGCCACTTTCGGTTGAACACTATGTTTTGCCTTCAATGTATAATTAGTTTCAGCAAGAATACGAGTAATTGTACTCACGTTGTCCACATTAGAAGTAAGCCTGGATATGAAAAAGTGAACGTGGTGATAAATTTGGATTCCACATGTCACCAAGTCATCATATTTTGAAATATCTTGAATTCAATAGGCGAAAAAAGTAGTACCATGTTGTAGCAGATGAGAAGCAGTACCTCTAAACAAAGCAGTAATTACCGCTAAACAAAGCAGTACTATGCATTACCAGATACGTAGTAACGAGAGAAGCTTGTTTACATTTATTAGCTCTTTAAATGATTATCATGTGGCGAAATGCTCTAAAAAGGAAGAGAAAAATCCAACACTTTTATTGTTTTATATAAACAAATGAGATACATCGCTGGACAGATAAACGTTTAAGCTATGCAAAAATATAAAAGAGTAAAAATTCTAATTTTTGGTCGAAATCCTCTTACTCGATTCCCTTTATTCTATGAATTTCAGCCAATTTTGTGTACCAATGTAAGTTGTACGATAATAAAATGTGCGTAATCTTTATGTGCTAAAGCAAAAAAGTGATTTATCCAAAATGATTTAAAATTTTTTGATTATTTTTAGGATCTAATAACGCATAATAAAGGAAAATTTTGAGATCTTCGGTAAATTGCTGCACATGTCAATATCGATGGCAATGATTGGACAGATTATTTGGCCAAGACAGCGCGGAATATGAAACAGCCTTCTCCCATCATCACACTGGCTGATGGAAACGTTGTTGTTAAGTGTACACATTTCAACCAGCGTTTGAAGAAACCTCTAATTACAGAGCTTAACTATTCTAAAATAATGACATCTACAATAAAAGTCTCAGAATAAACTTCTACAAGGGAGTGAAAAATCATTCTGACAACATAAGAATCTATTTTAATTGTAGAAATTCCCTGGATGCAACATTGACACCAAGACATATTTATAACTGTGCACATTTATTTATAACCATTTTACTGGGCCCTTTTTAAACTTAGCTCCACGTATTTATCTATCCCCACAGGATAACTAATTTTAAAGCTGTTGCCATTTTAGCTTTTCAGACTATCTAAAATATACTCTAATTTATCCGTGAACACAACTACAATTTTTCTGTAATATTTCTGGAATCCAGGTTTTTTCTCAGTTACATATTGGAATTCAATCAATATCTGGAACTAGGGATCATATTTGAAAGAAATGTGAAAGAAGAATATTCTGACAATTTTCTATTTAATTCTACAAAAGAAAAAAAACGATTTGCTTAAAATTTATATCTGTATTTAATAAGTTCTTTTCAGGGATTAATCCAATAACTATATGCTAATCCCCTTTTGAGCCAATAAAATTCCACAAATTTTGTCCAGCTCAAAGAAAATTTTAAAATTAATTGAGTGAACTCAAATGCTTACGACGACAGTAAACATATCTTTGAAAATTCATTTTGTATTGTGTGAGTGAGTTATTTTGTTTATCATAAGTAAATACATTTCAAAATGAGAAAGAAAAGGAATTCATTTTTGTTCCTATTGCTTTTTTTATAACCATAATAAAAATTAGCCGAATGAAATATTTTAATAATAGAAAACTAAGTAAAAATACCCAAATGATCTAATAATTTAAAATTTGTGTGTGTTTTTAATTTATGAAGCAAGAGAAAGAAAAAAAACTATATTCTACTCACTAGATATACACTGCGGGCCATTAAAATTTCAACACCAGGAAGGAATGATCTGACGAATGGCAAAATCACATGAAAAGAGCAAGAAGTTAGGATATGCAAATGATTAGTATTTCAGCGCATTTAGACGACCCAGGAGGGAGATACGACATATGAAGAACTGCATACAAGAAAAGTTGTACAGTATATATACCCTGGTTCTACGTTAGGATTCTTATGTCCGTATACGTGTCTGGAGGCTCCAAGGAAATCGCTTGTCCACTGCTTGCATTCGATATCAGTTGTCCTACCCTTCGGCTGGTAGTTTGGTCAACCATTGGGTTCACGACATGCATATCTTTAGTTCGGAATGTCGGTAATTTGAACGCAAATTTCTGACATTTTACGTCCAGTGGTTGTGCCCTATCTTCGAGATCTACCAAACGCCTTTTCTAAGAAGATAATGCAAGAACATATGTTGAACGTCATATTCTTACCTTCCTCTATACACAGGGCTTTCAATTGTTACCCTGACCTGCATGGTCTTTAGATCTGTTATCCTTTGAAAACATTTGGTGATTAAATTATTAAATTTTAAAACAAAATTATTAAATTTGAAAACATTTGGTGATGGGTTGCTGAGAGATTGCTTCTCTCTCTCGAGCTAATACTGTTGCTGAAATGTGGCACAAACTTGATGCATCGTGGAATGATTTGCCATTGTTGTCATGGAAGCCCATTTCGACTTCATGCCTAACTAGATAAGGACCGTTTTAGCTACAGTTTCTACTAATTTCGCACCCCTGTAACCTTCCGAAACGTTTGCAAATTTAATAATTTTGTCTTCAAGCTGCACTGTTTACGTACAATAAATATCTTTTTTACATTTGCTTTCCTTCATCGAGTTGCAATTTTAATGGTTCTTGTTAAATGCAATAATTCATTGAAGTTACTAAATAGTAACGTAGTTGTTCTTAAAAATATTTGGAATTATTTTATTTTTCAAAAAATTAAATGCTTCTGTTCTTATGACCTCTTTAAGTGTGAAATAGCATAAGAGCAAATTTACATTCGAATGGGATTCTATAATTAGATTGAGCCATAGTACATATTTCAAACATCAAACAAATGCATCGTCCCTAAAGCAAAAAGTTCTGAGCTCCCTTCTATTCTCTTTTTTCCAAAAGAGGTAAAAAAGAAAGAAAAAGATTTGCCCTCTGGTACCCAGGACAAAAATATCGAAACTATAAAATAGTTCAAAACACATTTCTGAAAAAGTTAGTCACTAAAGTTCCAGATCTGGAAAAAAGTCAGGATTTCTAAAAAATAATGTATGTTGTTTATTGAGATTTTGATTTATTGTGTGTAATAACATTTCTTATATGAAGTTTGTTGAACTATAAGAACAAATCAGGAAGGAATTGTAAGATGAAAGAAATAATCTTTGCATCGGATTGCAAATAAATAGGTATTTTAAAAAGACACATTTGAATACAACCAGAAGATAACCTTAGAATTGATAATAACTTTAAGACAAATTTCAGAGTGATAAATTTTGGCATCATATTTCAAGTTCTTAAAAACAAATATATTGTCTGATTCTACTATACTAAATTGCTTGTGGAAAAAAATTACTTACTGTTAGATTGTATATTTTTATTTCATTTTTGCTTTAATTTTGTTATTTAAGAAATTTAAGTACTTTTAATTTCAGTTACAAAAATTGATAGTTGAAAATAATCCATTGAAATTAACTAAAGAGAATTTGAAATTATTTTCTTTATAGGATAATTAAATCTTCTTTATTTAAATCTGCATCATTTTCATTATGCAAATAGCATGCATAAAATAAATAAAAACACCATTTTGTATTAAATATGATTGCCATCATTAATAAGTTATGGTGTCTTATCGAGCTTTTGAGATCAAGCTCAGATCAACCATATAAAAGAGGAAGAATCGCTACATTAATTGTATAGAATTTGCTTGTAAAATCTTCAATCGATGGGATTAAAAGCTTAAGAATGAAAACTACCAGTTTAGGTGATCAATTTCATCACTTATTGAGATTCTGCTTTAAAAGGACCATGACTTAAAGTCCTAGTGTAGTTCTAGAATGGAAATAAAATTAGCCTGCCCCAGAAATCATTGCAAAATGCTTCAAAAATATCGTATTATAATTTTGAAATTTCCGGAAAATTTTTTTATAGCATACGAATTCAATTTCTATTTTCGGGTTATTTTTCGCAACCAATTCGTTTACTTCTGATGTAACATTAGTTAAGTGAAATCAAAATCTCACCAAAAAATTCTTCTGTTCGAGTATTTTTAAAGAATACAATTTTTTAAGATGGGAGTCATTTATCAATCCTCTTAAATAAGTAAAATAAAATGTATAATGGTGAATTTATTCATATTTAAAGATCTGGTTTTATTATTTACTTGTTTGGTACATAATTAATTGTATTCATGTAAAGTTTTTGCGTAAGAAAGGTGAAAAATAAAAATTAGCAGAAAATGTAATTTATTAGGATTTAAATATAAATGCTCTGCTTTTGACATAATTGCATAAGTTTTATGAGCTGTAAGGACGCTGAGAATTTTATCAATGTATTTTGACATTCTTATGGTCTTGGACAACGCAGTAAGTGTTGAAATATAACAAAAATGTAATGAAATTTCGTATCCATAAAAACTCTCTTAGTATGCTTCCTCGAAACAATTCGTAGAAATATTTTACATAAAAGCGATTGAATTTGAATGTTTATGATATTTTACTTAAAATTGTTTCATGGGTGACAATACTTTGTGAACTACATATTCCTTCCTTTTTGCAGAAAACACAGAAAGTTATTTTCGAATTGTTTTCACAGTATTATTAAATTAATTGATTACACATGAATTGATTTATTTTAATTCAAAATACAGTTTTATTTTGAAAGCTGAATACTTTCAAAATTTCTGAGCTCTAATGCATTCAGCAGTTGTAACAGAAATTTAGCAAACCTTTCACGCAATCATTTGTTTATAAGATTTGGTTGATAAATTAAAAGTGAAAAATGATTATAATTTTTAATTACTTTGATTATTTATTTTGAATTATAAGACTTCAGTGAATTGTAACTCACAAATTGATATCATCAATGAATTTAGAATATACAACAAACGCGGTATAGTATCTGATATATTTAATAAATGTTTCTCATGGATGAAATCTTTTTTAATTCTGGAGGACTCGAATGATATGAATAAATAAAGATTTTTTTAATTGATATGGAAGTTACGTGGACTTAATTGTTTTCCTTATTTTATTTCCCATTGACTATTTGCATTCGAATTCAATTCTTTGAATTCGAAGACAATTTTGTGAATTGGCTTAAAAGCAGAAGGGTAATATGGAGTTAAATTAATCCTTGACATAATGAATGACACTAATTGTAACACAATTAAAACTAGCCAAATTTATAATTAATTTTGTGCCACTTTTTAACAGAAAAAATTATTTATACTGCTGTTTGTAGAAAATGCAACACCATGAAAGAATCATCAGAATCAAATGAAATTTAATGCAGAAACGACTTGTACTGATACAAATAAATGATGAAATTTTCAAAACAAAAGAAACAAATTAAGCGTCCGAAATCAGTATTTGGTGCAGCCACCATGCGCTGCAATAAGTGCTGCTATACGACGTGGCATGGAGTCAAACAGATGTTGAATATCTGCTTGAGGAAGAGAATTCCATATCGCTTGTATGCGCAACCAAAGTTCGTCTTTGGAAACTGCAGGACGCGGATCACGAGCGAGACGCCGACCAACCATATCCCACACGTGCTCAATAGGCGACATATCCGGTGAATAAGCAGGCCAAGGAAGAAGTTGCATGCGTTGTGCTGAACAGAAGTCTCGAACAGTCCGCGCAACATGTGGGCGTGCATTATCCTGCTGAAAGATAGCTCCAGGGATGCCTTGAAGGAAAGGAACGACTTCGGGCTGTAGCACTTCACGGACGTACCTGTTGCTATTGAGATTACCCTCAATTCGTATCAAATTGGATCGTCCATGATACGAAATCGCACCCCAGACCATAACTCCGGGTGTTCGACCACTATGTCGTTCAATAATACACTCAGGAAGGCAGCGTTGACCGGCATAACGTCTAACACGAACACGGCCATCATGGGTCCACAAATTGAAGCGTGATTCATCTGAAAAGACAACTTGGTGCCAATCAGCTCGCCTGTCTCTGTGCTCAAGAGCCCACTGCCGACGCAGCCGTCGATGATTCGCCGTGAGGGGAATCCTGTATAAAGGCACCCTTGCACGCAATCCACGGCGCAGCAGACGACGACGAATTGACGAAGCCGACAATTGTACACCTGTAGCAGTAGACCAACGTGCTGCCAGCTGCCTGGAGGAAGCTGTGCGATCATTCACCGCCATGCGGAGCAGGTGTCGATCATCGCGCTCTGACGTCACCTTCTGTCGTCCAGTGCCTGTTTTTCGAGTTGTTCGGTGCTCGTCGGTCCACTGCTTCCAAACTCGCATCACTGTGGAACTGTTCCGCTGCATACGAGCTGCTATTGCGCGATAGGAAAATCCTCCTTCTCGAAGGCCGATTATCCTCCCTCGTTCAAACTCCGTAAGTTGCTTGAATTTCTTATTCTTCCGTCGTGGAGGCATACTCAGGTCTCACTAAACGTTTGCCACTAACAAATAATCATAGACTTTTTTCAACGTCCCGCTACAGCACTTTATTTATACGCTTTCAGCATCAATTCAGAGGGCGCTGCGCGCGCCGCGCACGCGCGATGGCTCTGAAACTTTATTAATTTGCATAATATCCTATAATTGACATTTGCTGCGAATTTCATTTGATTCTGATGATTCCTTCATGGTGTTGCATTTTCTACAAACAGCAGTTTATGTAATTATTTACATAACTATGGTTAGATTTGAAATTGATATTTAACTTACATTTGTGAATTTTAAATTAAAAATTTTAAAATACGAAATATCTAAGATTTTATATTAATTTTTTTAAAAAATAAATAATTAAAAATAAAAAAAAATTGTTAGATGAGTTTATTAGAAAATTAGATTCCACCAGTAAATGGTATGTTTAAACAAAATGCTTTTATCAAAATGAATAATAAGCAGCCGTAATATAAAATGAAGGTAGACAAAGTCAATAACAACTATTTTTAAGATATAATACTTCATATAATGAAAAGATTCATCATAACTGTTGATAAATAACTTTTTTAGAAAAATAAAAAAAATATCACTAAGCTTCCAGATTTTTCAAATTTAATGTTATAAAAAATTCATGTATCCATACTCTTTATTAAAAAATTATATGTAAATTCATTTATCAACCTGTTTATTTATTTGAATTAAATCAGAAATATATGTTAAGAATTTTTCATTGATACAGAAAAGGAATATGTACAAAATCAAAAATTTGCAATCAATTCAAAAGAGGTGATTTATAATTAATACTGAAAAGAGAATAAATTATCAGGGCTCTGTAGTTTTCGATCTGGTCGATCCTGTAATTAGTTGGCTCATAGAAAGGCATCAAACCAATAAGATCCTGTTGATGAAAAATGACGTCGCCGGTCAAACACTTATCTATTGTCTCGCGCAGTTAATCTCAATGATGATGGGAAAAGAGCAAGGTGACAAAGGTGTATGGGTACTTCTTCCTTTATTTATTAAATAAGTGGCGTTACAATGAAGGACAGCGACTTGTTAAAAGTCTGGCTACCTCTTTGAAGGCAACGTAATTATGACATCAGAGATGTCTGAGGTTATTTTTGAAAAGGTATAGATATCTATGTTATCAAAAGTTTTACAGAGAATACCAGAATTCGGAGTTCATAGATTCTTCAACAGATGCATGAAAACAATATATCCCACGTTAAATGGGGAAATTATTGTTTTCATAATGATTTGGGTTTGGGGAATTTTATTCCCAAATTATATTTATAAATTCCTAAGCAGCCAATATTTTTTTTTTTTGTATTTTAAAAAATGTACAATAAAATATTCAATTTATTTACATGATTATAAGAATAAAACACGTTTGAATTAAATATAATTATTTTCAAGATCATGAAAGTAATGAAATGGAAGATTTTCATACTTTTATTGACACTTATTTATTTTAGCATCCAATAATTTTTCAAAAGTATTATTTGCAGAACTGTTTATATCATTCACTTATAAGAATGACGAATTAATATATCCTTAAGATTACACTTATAGTCTTGAAAAGAGGCCATAGTATGCATTTATATTTCTTGGCCATTATGCAACATTATTGCTGAGATCTGATTCTGATCTATTAATGACTATCATGTTATTCATCCACATTGAATCATTGCATGATTCATTATCACGTTCATAACATTTGATGTACTAATTGATTTAAAACAAATATCTATTCTTCTTAAGTCAAAATAATTAATTATTGCTTTCTAAAACAAATGACAGGAAATCCTTAAGAAACTTTATTCTCTAAAATAATAGAATATTTACATTACTCATTTTTGCATATGATTTTGCGATAAGAGAATTGATAACGTTTGTATATAACAAAAGACTATCCAAAAATGATTAATTCTAGTCATAATGGAAAAAAAATAATAATGATCAATTAATAGCTAAAGTATTTGTTTCAAAAATGCTCTCTCTATTTTTTTTTTATAAACTAAACTAACTATACCTTGCTGAATATTACTGAATATAAGCAGATTATATATATTGTAATAGATATAATATATTGTAATTTTTAAGATTGTATATAAGATTGTATATATTTATTGTATATATTGTAATTCTTATGTCAAACTTATACCTTAAATTCAAATCTTATATAAATAAACTGAAATGGTATATCGCGCTTAAAAAAGCACTACAACGATACTGTATAGGTAACAACGAGGAATATTTTGTGTATGAAGAGGACATCAATTTTAGTATGAAAAGCATTGAAGTGATAGTGGAATTCATCCAGATGTTCTAATGAGTGAAGGTGAATTTGAGGAATGAATCGGATCCTCTGATTCTGACTCATATTGTAAAGTTTTCAAGTTTCCTTTTTGCCCGAATGTTGCATTTATAACATTTAAAATGCTATTTAGAGAATTAAAGTAATGTTCCTCTTTCATTATTATTTTAAGTGTTCTTCATTTACGGTATTCTGTTATTATTTCTGATGTATAGTTTGGCACTTTACCGGCGGGAACAAAAAAATTCATTAACATCAGATTTTTCGTTTCGGCGACGAAAGCAGTAATACTAACTCTTTCAAATATAAAATGATTCTTTGTCATAAAAAATAAACAATTCATTTAGATACATTACATCATAAACTTAAATTATTTGAACTAAAGAAATAAAAACGTTCCATATTAATGATTTATTGTTTGCGTCCGTCTAGTGTAAAAATAGCTACGTTTCTTTCAAATTAGCAAATCCATACATGTGCCGAACCGCAATTTAGGTTATATTTTCTGAAAATTCTCGATTTTATAGAAAATTTGCAGTAAATATGATTAAGAGTTAAGCAAATTTTTGCCTCATTTGGAATTTTGCGTAAGTTATCAAATTTTAAATTAAGCTAACGTACTTTGCTGTAAATTTACTATAAAAATAAAATTCCTTTGAGATAATTAAAACGTCTTCGACAGGAATAAAATATCTTACTTTATGAGAATTTTCTAAGCAACTCTTCACTTTCCCAAGAATTAAGCTACTTAAATTAAGTTATTGAGAATACTCATGTATCTGTTTATATATATATTTAAAGAAAATCAAATTTATAAATTTGAATAAATATGTAAGAACAATTGAAAATGAATAGTTGTATTTATTCTTTTGTAAGAGAAAGCCTGTATATTTATCTTTAGGTACATCTTGTGTATAGGCCATTACATTTATAACTTGAAAATTTTGCTGAGTACTTAGAAACAAAATATTTTATATAAAAATAATTGTAATTTCTAAATTTCAGTATAATAAAATTAAATCTTTCTAAAGAAACTTTATGATTACATTTTCTTCGATTTTTATAAAAAAAATGCTCAATATTTGAAATTTGTGAATTCTAGTTAGGAAATAAAAAGCTGGAATGTTGAAAATAAATTCATTTTGTAATGTCGAAAATATCGACAGTGTGGAAAAATTAGAGTTTCGGAAAAAGTGAACCGAAATCCTAACAAATCACATTTTCAAAAAAATGCATTTAATGATATTTTTCTCTATGGAGGGCACGTTTACTTACAATTAAATTAAATTTTCTAGCATCATATCATCAAATCCTCATAAATAATGTATCTATGGAATCAGAGAAGTACCCTCTATTTTTAACAGAAGAATAATAAAAATTATAAATTTAAAGCATTTGATCATTTCATTGACCGTAAAAATATTTTGACGTTTTGAATTGCATAAAGTTTTTTATATTAATGAATAATACATTAAACATAATTTCAGAACACTTTTTTGGTATGATTTTGATAAAAACGAATCAAAATCGACACTGAATTAAAATAAATTTAGCGCTTAATTTGTTTCATTTTTTTAGTAATAAAGTTAAGAAGATTTCAGAAATAATTTGTTGCTTATTTAATTGTAAAAATAAGTCCCTAATTTATGAAATAAATAATTTCATATGTAATTTATATATAGGGCAATTATTAATTACGATAATTTGAGTAGTTATAAAAAATTTATAAAATTATTTTTGTTTCATAAATATATCGTTGTGTAAATTGAAGATAACTGATATTCCAAAACCAACATCAAGCAGAATTTTAGCAAACATTATATTTAGAATTAGCATTTATATATATTAGCATTATATTTTAAATTATTCTAAATTCAGCATATATATATTGAGCATATATGTATCAAAATCTAAAGTTAGTTTTTGCAGAGAGTATTTTTTTCGTTTTCGAATTAAACATTTATATTAATTTGTTTTTGCCATATAATCACGAAAATTTATGTATATTCAGAGTAAACAGTGACTGTTACCTGATTTCAATGTATTACAAATTTAGAAATTAATGTAAAGGTACACTAAGCATTCTGAAAAAAAAAATATTGTCAAATATTTCGGTGTGAAGTAATATATCTGAAGTGCTATTGAAAGTAAAAGTAAACTTAAGAAACTTGGAATATGTAAATATTTTCCTTCTTGCAGTAAAATTTCTAACGGCACTGATACAATATTGATGCTTTTATATTCATTCCGTTGAAATAACAAATATGTTATAAAACAAGAATACATATTTAAAGACATGGAATGCTTTAATCGAATATTTACTAATGGTAATTGTAGTTTTATTATTCTAACTATTCAAAACTATAATTAAAAATAAGATTCAGCAGTAGAAATAAAACGAATAATTGTGTTTGAATCGAACTCCAAACATTTCAAGCAATGGTGGATTTCGAAAAGAGTCAATTTAATTTGTCTGATTGATTTTATCTACTAATAAATTCGATAAATATTTAATACTTGCACGTGAAAAATAAGTTTCCTTTTCTTGTTATAAATATGATTTAATAACCCTTTTGAACCTTTTAAAATGAAACACATTTAAAAAACACTCAGTAAGAAATTAAAGGTAAAAATAATAAAACAAATCCTCATTGCATGTTGGTTTTACTAACATTTCTTATACTTGTTTTTGTAAATTTAAGAACATGAAGAATATATATTTGTAAATTATTCAATTATTACTTAAATGGACTTTGCTTTGAAAAATTGTTACTGTTTCAAATCAGATATTAAATGATTGTTCTAATTTCGGAACGGTGTTTGGTAGTCAAATATATCAATTTTTGTTTTATCTTCCAATTTTAAAATACTTGTGAATATTATCCGAATTATCTTCATAATTGAATAAAAATACATTCAAGCTTAGTAATAAAATATATTCTGTTTACTTTGTATTTTAATGAAATTATAAGTATAGATATTACATATATACATCAATAACAATACAATCGAATAAATAAATGAAACTGAACAATCTCTGTCCCAAAAGTCATTTAAAAAGTTAGGATTTTATTTAGAGAATGTCATAGTGGGTGCCTTTTTTCTGATGCAAAAAAAATAAATTTAAGATCGTTGAGACCATAAAATGCTTTAATTTTTGAATTTCTTAAAACTTTGTTATTAAATATGAAAAATTGTGTGCTGATTCTATAGATGTATTATTTTTTACAATTTGTTAAACGTAACGTTTCAAATATGTTAATGTTTGAAAGTTAAATTTTAGAATTGTAAAATCACGCGTCCACTATAAAGAAAAAAAAACTATATATATATTTATTTTTCCTTAAAATGTTACTTTGTATGATTCTGGTATATATTGCTAAAAGTCTGTTTCATTCATAATGCTGATATCTTATTCAGAATGAAATTATAGTATTTCCTATGTAGAGAATATTAAATGTTCCTAATAAACTCTCATAAGTTTTAATTATTTCACGATAATTGTTTAGAAATTATGGGAAATTTGTATCTCAAAATTTTAAAATATTTCAATTTAATACAAATGAATTTTTGAAATGATAATTATGCTAAGTGTATGAATATTATAATTATGTTAAATGTATGAATGTTATCTTAATGAATACTCTAAAATCTTGTAAAGTTATAAATTTTGCTAATTTTAATGCAAGCTGTATCAACAGGTAAGGTAACAACAATTGATATCTTATTCATATAAATAAGATATCGATTATTAAATACTCCTACATAATTATATATGCTTACAATTACTATTTTATTTACATAAACAGATACACAGACATACAAAAATCCCATTTGTTAAAATAAGGCTTTTATTTCTAATTATTTAAAAAGTTAAAGATCATTTAAACGTATCATAAAATAAACTTATTTTTAATGTTGTCGAAGACTTCATAATTACATTGAAGATCTTTCGAATTACTTACAAACAACACAAAAATCCATTTTATATTAGTGTGTTATCCCTGATGGAGCTCAGATATTGTGTTTGTGTAATGTGTTTTCTATATATAATTTCCTACTCCTTTGCTTCTCAAGTTTTTAATACTTCCCACTTGCTGTAATGATAGAAATTCATAAACATACGAATTTACTTCTCAGTGTGGAACAAATAAATTTTCTTCAGCAGGCAAATAACAAAAAGATTTACCGCCAAAGATTGCAAATATTTGTTCATGATGGAGGCATGAGCATTCATGCAATGAATTGTTTCTCTTTTGACGCTTAATAGGAGTACAAAAAACCTTCTGAGTAAACATAACACAGTTTGTTTTTCTCTCTTAAACCATAGTAAAACAAAGATGCTTTTATGAGATATTTCCAACTTCTGATGAAATTTCTTCATGCATGTTAATTTTTGAAGAATATATGTATGCGTAGTAATAAGTGAAATTCAGAACCATTCATAACTAAATGAACATATTCCTAATTTAAATAACATCTTTTTAACAAAAGTAATTTTCGCATTTATATATATATATATATATATATATATGTACATAAACTGTCAATTTAACTATTTTGTAGAGAAATAGGCGATCAGGCGTTTTATAAATTTTGTATTAACTGAAATACAGTAATGGTGCCCTGTTTTTCAAAAATAAATTTCTTGATATTCAATTACTTACATAAATATAAACTATTTTCAAATCTAATCATTCACATAACATTTAAAACTCATATATATCTACATATGTTATACCAAATATTATTAAAATTTTGTCAATTGGGAAATTCTTGAAACGGTTTGATGTAAATAAGTTTTTCTCACCATAAATTAATTTTTAAGCTTAAAATGTAATTATTTATAGAATATATGCTTTTTAAAGAAATATTTTAAGTTTATAATTTATTTTTCATAACGGGAAAACTTCTAAGTTATTTCGAAGTATTTGTGTTTGTTTTTCTATAACATAACAGATATGTTATATAAAAACAAGGTAAAGGAAGGGAACTGAGATTGTCGCGCTTACGCCGTCACACCAAGATGCGGTATGCTATGTAGGAGTCAAAAGAGGGTTGTAGGATGGCAAACGGTATCGTCAGAATGCGTCAGTTCTTTCTGTGATTCAAGGGACAGAAAATTATACTGAATGTCTATATTTCAAACCTACCTCCTTCCCTTAAACCTACTTCGGAAGAAAAAGCCGAATAAATAAGCGCACTAAACAATAATGAAGCATCTCCGCTCCAAAATGTTACAACCTCCACCAACACCCAACCTACCCTTGCCCAAACTACCACACCCGCCATTAATTCATCTGATCCAAATGTCTCTCCTACTTCCTCCTTCTCAACTTCCTTCTATGACATTAAGGACTTTTTAAAATTAATTTATGTGACCAAAATTTCAAAAACGATGGAGCTTTTTTAAAATTTTACCATTCAATTCTCTAACCCAAGGATCAAAATATGTGAGAAATTTGAAATCCACTTCACTACCTTCTCACAAACTTGCAATATCTGGTGCAATGTTTAGAGCTCCTCCGAGTTTTTGCCCTAGCTTCTTATTTTTAGTTAGAATACAAATGACATTAGAACAAAAAACCGATGCACTTAAATATTTCATTTCAGAACATAATCCAGACATCATCGGTATCCAGGAGACACACCTTAATCCCCGACCTCTTTCGTATTCCAAATTATACTGTACACGCTCAGATTGTCATTTATATCGGGATGGTGGTACTTCAATTATCCTTAAAATCTCTAACCCCGCCATCTCTAGCTAAAAGATACATCCAACGCTGAAAAAACCACTATTTTTATATAAACTCACAATATCAAAAATCTAAACGTCTCTACTTTTTATAACATTCTGTCATTATTTTCGGCGATTTTAACGCAAAACATTCCTCTTGGAAGAGGGGCAGGCCAAACAAATCTAGGCGTGCTCTCCACACATAACATTCTTTCAGTTACCGCACCCAACTCCTCCACCCACTTTCCTTACTTTGGTTACGTTAATAGTATTATTGACATCGGTCTTCTAACAAATACTCCAAATTGCAGTACTAAAAGCATTAATGCTCTTAGTAGTGACCACAATCCGATCTTTTTCGAAATTATTTTCAATAACCTTCTCCCCATTTCTCATCAATCGTTCATAACTACGAACTAGCCCTATTTTAGAGAGATAATTTCACACACCATCCCAGGCAATTTCTTTTCCCCAAACATTGAAGATCTTGAATGTACCACGTCCTCATCCATTAATAATATTTAAAATGCTATAAAAACCTCCAGTAAAACTATAATCCTCATCTTCGCCTCCCCAGCACATCAGAAATCTTATGAAACAAATAAAGAAAAGGTAAGAACTGAAAGAATTTTTGCTACCCTTCTTTTAAAACTGAATTAAACTTAAAAACAAACCAATGAAGAAATTTATAAATACAAACATCAAATATGGGAATATTTCCTCAAAGAATTCAAACATTTTTTTTTTACCCATCCCCATCCTCAACTCAAATTGATTAGACTACTTTGCAAAGGAGAAAGCAGACCAGTGTGCCCTTTCTTTTGAATCTTCGTTTCAATTCAATAGTTCACCTTCCTATACTCAACCATTAACCAAGTTTTCGATTTTGTTATTAATTTCCTTACATCTAATCAAATCATTTCCTATTCATTCTCTCTCTCAGAAATAACCCAAATTATTGAAAATTCTAACAAACGAAAAGCCCGTGATGAGGAATTTACTCAACAAAAGACTTCAGTAAATATGCCTTCCCTTCTCCTACTCTTCTTTTAAATGTAGGCACGCCACAATTATCCTTTTCACCAAATTTGTCAGTATCACTCCCGTCTTAATTCTTATCGCTCTATCACTCTTTTCAAGGCCTTCACCAAAGTCTTTGAAAATATTCTTCTAAAACGGATACTTGACTACATTAACCTTAATTGAATTCTCCCTGACTCTCTGCTTGGTTTTAGGCACAAACATAGTACAATTCATCAACTTCTTCGTATTCTTAAAACATCACAGAAGGCTTCAATAATAAACTAATTGTTGTTGGTATTTTTCTTGACATCCAAAACATCTTTGACCATACTTGGCCCGAAGACCTCATATACAAATAACTTAAACTTAATTTCCCAACATACATCAAATTGATTCCTTAAAAATAGTACATTTCAATTTAAAATGAATTCTGAATTTTCTGTTACAGGCAAATTTCTTGCAGGCTGCTCACATGGATCACTTTTATCTTCCTCCCTTTATTGTCTTTTCACGGACTTATTCCCTTAAATTTCCTTCTCAACTCCTTGCCACTTTGCCGAAGATGACACCTACCTCGCCCAATCGAATAATATTAATATCGTCTGGACAAAAAATCAAAAACACCTCCTAAAATCGAAAAATGGTTCATCCTTTGGCATATAGCATTCAACACGGATAACATCAAAGCCCTGATCCTCCGCAATTGTCACGCCTCCCACCTGCCAAACAACTTAAATAATTCTCATATAACATCACTTGGGACACACTGTAATAAAATACCTCAGAGTCTACCTGGATTCTAAATTAACCTTTCAAAAGCACACCAAACTAATTAACGACAAATTCTGCTCAAAACCTCTTAATTAATTAAACCCCACAACCTCTTAATCGGCGGCTGTTTCTCCCCTTTCTTTCTCCCGAACAAAAAAAATCTCCTTTATAAACAAGTCATCCGTCCTATCCTTCTTTGCGCATCCTCTGTTTGCAGTCACACCTCCAAAAACCACCTTAAAAACCTCTAAATTCAACTAAATAAAATTATACGCATTATTGTTAACACCCTCTGGTTTGTTCGCAGTACTGTTCTTCATAAATATCCTAAATTACCCTTAGTCAAAATCATATTTCCTACCTTGCCCATAAATTCTATAACATCCTTTCCTTCAATGAAAACCCCTTTATCATTCAAGCAGTTTTGCACATAATTGCGGTACTCTCCACTACTCACATCAAACATGAAATAATTATTTCAATCTATAATTTCCTTAAAGTCTCTTTTTTCTAGAACCAAACAACTCTCCCTTCCCATAATCAATTTCCCTTCCCTCTTTCATTTCTACCTATCCTTTTCAACCAATAACCAAACAGCGTTGGCCAAGTGTCAACTAATAGAAAAACAGACTCTCCCAGTTTAAAATCCTTCCATTTTTCATCATTTTTGATTACCCTTACGACAATTTCATTTCATCTTTCTCGCTTCTCCTTGCCACACCTAAGTTTTTGACAGCTACCTGGGTAGTCTCCACTCCATTGGCATTCAATTCTCAGGTTTATCTCCTTTCTCTCACTCCCCAACGCTTAAATCTATTGTTTTTCTCTCTTAATCTTAAGACGTCCTTCAGGTTATTTTACTTATTTTTTATGCATTATTACCACATTTTTGTAATTTTATTGCTACACAAATTCACCAAACATATTCTTTCCCACAATTAACAATTTTTGGATAAAAAAAAATTACAAATAAATAAAAAAAATTCTTTCTTTTCCCTCATAATTTTTGCTTCCTGCAGCTTTCTGTTTCGTGATTCGGGACAATTTAATCTGTTTGTATTCCCTCTTATTTCAGTTTAAAGGAGACAGGAGTATAACTCCTGCCCTGACTGGTACTTGAGAAATAATGTGATTGTTGTCTGTGATTAAGTGAAATCAAGGTAGGCACTACCGGTTGGATCGTGGATATTTCCAAATGTCAATGTGTAGTTGCGCAGTTTTTAACTAAGAAAAATGAGAATGCAGTTGAGATTAATCATCACTTAAAGAATGTGTTTGGAACGGAGCGTCTTTCATCTTTCAGCTGTTTCAAGATAATATATTGAATAATGTAAAGGACGAAACAGAATGAGGATAAGCCACGATAAAATCAAGAGTACGCGGTCATCATCCAAAAACAATTTATGAATTGGAAAATATGGTGAAGCAGAATGGGAGAATCACTACACTCGAAATAGTGGCAGCACGAAATAGTGGCAGTATCACCAAATTGACTTCCTTTAAAATTAATTCATCATACACAAACTGGAAACAGTAATAAAAATTCTTCATTGCTGCATGTTGTCTCAAGGAATTTTTCTATTATATGACAACGCTCTTCTTCCCGTGGCTACTGCTTGCAAACATTTATAATAGCGATTTCAATAGTTCCCAAACTTCTCCCGTATAACCCTTATAATGAATACAATATCTGGTTCCCACAAAAAAACAATCTTTTATAGGACTGATATTTGCAAATGGTAATGTGGTTCGGATCGCCAATGAAAATTAATTCTTCGGGCAATTGCAGATGTTTTCTTCCATTGTAGTTATACTTCTCCAGGTCCTTTAAGACCCTTGTATCAATGTGAAAATCAACTATGTATAATCTTTATGTTCCTTATAAATCATTTTATTATTTTTATACAAAACATGCTGCTACCACTAAACACTTCTCCAATCCATAGGCCATCCACTTTCATTTATGTATCTCTATCACATGCTCTCTTATTAATTATAGAGCATGAATCCGATTATATTCAGGCATTAGCTGATACCCACCCGCTTCGCTGGGCAGACGATAATATTATATTTAGGAACCTATGCGTAAAATATCAAGAAAATTTTTAATTCTTAAACCATAATGATAATCTAAATTTAAAATTTTAAGATACTGATTGTCTGTAATAATGGTTATCCACGACTTTCAAATATATGAGAAAAGTATTTAATTGTTAATAGCTTATCAATGAAGGGATAAGTAAGGCAGTAAATCTGTCACTACACAGATTTCCGCATCACCCATGAGGTACTGTGCAGAACGATGCGTTCCCATATTTTTACAATTTTTTACATGTACAAATTGCCAACATAAAAATAAAAATACATTTATATATACATTTTTAATTCTTTAAACCTATTGAATCAATTTTTCTGTGTATGTTACATTTCTGTTTCCTTTATTTTTTATGCTTGACAATTTGTGAGAGTGACAACTACATTTTTATATTTTTAATGTATAAATTTATTTATCTTAATTATAACATTCATTATTATTTTATCATATTGTAATTTTAGAAATAGTTAAGTATAAGAAAAATATGAAATAATATGCCAAAATTTCCAAAACTTCTCTGTAGACAACATTCTTCGTTTGTTCTTATGGTTGAAGGATGATTAGGTTTTCACTTGAACTAACTCTTGAACATGCCACATAAAATGGACCATGGGAAAAACATTCACTTTGTAAATCTACACCAGCCAGTTTTAAACTCTGCCCTTGTTCTTCATTGATAGTCATCGCAAAGCAAACTCTAACTGGAAACTGCAAACACTAAAAATCAAAATGATATTCTGATGAAGTTGTGGTATTCTTCGAATAAATATATTTTCACTCTCATGTTTTCCTGTAAAAAAATCCCTTCTAGATCGTTTTTTCTTAGAGTTTTCATTTTGAATTGAGTGCCATTACATAATTTATGAGGACTTAAATTACGCAACAACATTATTGGCGTACGAATCTTTAGATAAAGAATATGAAGCGGTATGCCTGGTCGGTTGAGTGTGTGCAGAAATTCCACAGGATTATGAATTGTATTTTCTACCTCTATGAGTGTATCTATAGACTCATACTTTATCTGTTCATTTGTTAGTTTCCTTAACATAAATTCGTTAATTTTATCTGCTGATTCATTTGTTTGAGTCAGAATTGTTCTTCCTTTCAATCACGATAATCTATCTAGTGTGGCATATTCAATATTTGGGTATATTCTATCAGTCAAAGTAATCAAATCTCCCACAGTATCACATAGGTCATTCGGAATAGTTATCTTTCCATCTTGCTCTGTAATATCTCCGTTACCTAGCTTCCGTTAAGCCAGGCTGCTTCAAAACTGCTTAAGTATCGTCCTGCCTCATTATGTAGAAATCTCATCCAAATTTTCTACTGTAAACGCTGCTTGATCAGAACCTTTATTTACGTACTTGCAGATGTATTTAATGGATTTAACCGAATTGCAGTACTCAACATTGATATGAGCGTTGAAAGTGCGTGACAAAACAGGGGTGTATGGTAACACCCATTGATTGTCAATATCATTTCCGTTAATTGTGATTGCTTTTTGTACCACCTTCTGGAGATCGCCATCGATACTGAGGATATCCATCTTCTCCTGTTTGAGTTTCTCTTAAAAAAAGCCTTGGGTATCTTTTTGTGCAAATACCAACTAGCATGCATGGTGAACTGTAGTTGAAGACTCTTCACGGACCATGAATCATCGTTGATTTAATAATTTCATGTAGAATTGGATCCTGATCAGGGTCAGGTAATTCAGCCCTTACAACTTCATCAATAGAATCATGTCTTATTTTTCTTCCAACCGGAGAAGAATATGAATTTATGGAAGTCCACGCTTCTTCCATTACACCGTACATATGTTACACTTAGTATTGACAAAGATACAACCATTTGTCAGAAGATTCATCATGTTCTTAGCTTACAAATGAAATAACCTCGCAATGATATTGTATCTATCATAAGAATTTTGTCCTTGCCTCTAGAGATCTTTGATTTCTGGCCATTTAGGATTAAGTATGATAAATAAGTCGGGAGGCCCAAAATGTCTTACTTATGTCATAGCGTCTTGAGTGCGTTCATGCATGTAGAGAGGTCCTCCAGTAAACGAAGACGACAACACAACCATTTTACCTATTTCTGAAGACTGTGTATCTTTTTTTGCCATAGCATCTTTTAAATGGATATATTCCTCCTCCTAAGTTTTTTCTGATTGTTACGAATCCAATCAAGCCTTTCAGTTTCTATTTTTGCATACATATCGACCAAAAACTGATTAAAATGTGTCTTAAGAGCAATAGATAATTGATTTCACCAGCACGCTCCATCAACCTGTGAGAATATTTGGTCGGACGGATGGGAAAGTAGGAAAGGATTGGAAGGAAAGGTCGACATCTCTAAAACAATTTACTTTATTGACAGCTCAGCAACAGAACAAATCTACAGAACAATTCAAATAAAAATCTATGTTATCTCTCTCCCAGCTCTATCTCTTTCTCTCTTGAAAGCCTACACTATAAATACGCATATCAGTCTTAATTTGCATGTTACCGTTCTCTTCGGAGGAAGCCCTCTGATACAAATAATTGTTGAGGAGTGCAAATTCCCCAAGAGGACTATTTGTGACAAGGTCGCGGATAGATCCGTCACAAACCTAAGCAGTAGAACTTAGAAGCAGAGACGGTCTTGTTGATTGGATCCCTAGTATTGTTATCACATTTTGAAATATTTATACAATAACCATCTTCCCCACAAAAAAAATCAAAAGGTACTGAAGAGCATTGTAAGAACGAAGCATTTCACTAATTCGTACCAATTTGCTGTCTCTGCTGTATAGAATGATATCTCTGTTTTAGAAATTTTGACTCACAATAAGGACAACTACTTCTTTATTTAGAGAAGTATTGTAACGACCTTCGTGTTCTGAAGAAGGTTTTTTTATCGGCATTAATTGTAACCTTGAACTCCTTTTGGTCTTTAGGAACTGAATCAACAGCAGCTTTGAAATCTCGAATATGCTTGTTATGTTCATGTAGCGCCTTTTGTAATTAGCTTACTAATTCTGGCTTAACGCCTGGAAAGTACCACAACGAATGTTTCGTTCAAGTTCGTCGTCACCGAGAAATTATAACTGAAGAAAAGAAGGTTGTTGATGAGGCTCAGCCAAAAGGCTACCTATGCTGTGGTATACTTGCCTCTGGGCCTTAAATGTTGGCATAAAATTTCCCTCCTTCAATTCTTTTGCTCCGAATGACGTCATTTGAAAACATCCATCATACTTACGAATTGTAGAAAGAGAATGTTCTGAAATCTGATCCTTATGGTTAAAAAGACTATTCAAAGTTTCAGGGTAGTATCTAATAGCAGGAATCTGGACTTGACCACCACTGCAATACATTTTGGGAGGTTCTTCTATCCATTTTAAAACATTATCCGAGAGTGGCGGTTTTATCATTTGAATAGTCGATATCTGTTTTATATTTAAAACCAGATAAAGTTTTAGAAGTCCATTGCGCAAATTTAACTTTTGATCTTTTTTCATTGTATTTAATTAAAGCTGCATGAATCACATGTGGGTTATTAGAAAAGTATTTTCTTACAGCTTCTCTATGTACTTCAGGATGGCTTTTAGTATATTTTAAAGCAGCTACTCTATGTACTTCAG
>BMAW01116815.1:127289-207508 GCA_019974015.1 Nephila pilipes
ATATATATATATATCACATATATATATATATCATATATATATATATATATATCACATATATATATATGTATCGTCTTATAATATATATCGTATTATATATATAAATCTTACATACGTAATGACTACTTTGATATAATTAAATGATTAGAAAATAAAAGAAAAAGGATCATTTATTTCAGAGAAAAATTCAAAATAACGGAGGATTTAATACCCTGTTGAACCCCTTGTAGCGGCATACAAGTTCTGTAAGATGTCTTGAGACATTTCGTTCCATATTTGCTGTAACAGTGCCTCTAGTTCATTCAAACTCGTGAGATGCCCAACTCGCCGTCCCAAATGATCCCATATATACTAGATTGGAGACAAATCTGGGAATCGGGCAGGCCAAAGAAGGATAGTAAGAGTGTGGAGATAGTCTTGTGACACCCTTGCCGCGTGAGGCCGAACATTGTCTTGTTGAAAAATGGCTCTTGGGAGCCGTTGCATGAGTGGCAACACATGTGGTTGCAGGATGTCATGGACATACCGCTGGGCTGTCATAGTGCAATGGATCAATAGTAGGAGTGACCGTGTATTGTAGGCAATGGCACCCCATACCATCACACCAGCTGTGAGAGCGGTGTGTCAATGTAAAGCAAAGGCAGGATTGAATTTGGCAGTGCTGAGATTGAATTTGGATTCTTCGCTAAAGACGACTGGATCAATTCCGCTGCAGTTCAGTTTCTTCGTGCGTGGCACCACTCCAAGCGGAGGCGTCGATGTGTGGGCGTCAAGGGCAGCAAACGTAATGGGCCCCACGATCCCAAATATCCTTCAGCCAGGCGATTTCATATGATTCCAGAAGTCACGGCTAATGAAGCAGTTGGCTGTAGGCGGGCATTTCTTAGGATGTGGCGGTCTTCTTGACGACTGGTCTGTCAAGGGCATCCTGAGCCTGGTCTTCGTGTAAATGACATCTCTCGGATCCACTGGTCCCAATACCTCCTCACAACACAATCAAAGAGGCCTAATGGACGAGCTACTCGCCTAGCTGACCACCCAGCTTCCATCATGCCGATGATTCTTCCCCTTTCAAACTGCGACAGCTGCTCATATTGTGTTCGAAAACTGCATAATGACTTGTCTACGTCAGCTCTTTCTTTGTAAACTATTCAGCACAATCAAACAAGCTTTGGTTACCTGTTTTATACTCCTTCTACCGGCTATGCGTAATGCGCAATTACGCTGCATTTCTAATCATTTGCATATCTCACCGACTTGCAACTTCATGCCAAGTTTCGTTACGATCTCGCAATTATTTCTTGTCAATGAGTGTATATATATATATATATATATTACAGACCAGAAGCATACAGACAGACGTTATGGGTTGGAGAGGGATAACAGACTAGTCTCTCAGCATCACATGACCAGATATTTTCAATGGGTAACAGATCAGGAAACCATGCAGGCTCGGGCAACAGTAGAATGTCCTTGTGTATCGAGGAAGGTAAGAACACGGCGTGCAACAAGTGGATCTTATTGGAAGATGACATCTAACAGGCCTCAAAGATAGGGCACAACCACTGGACGTAAGATGTCACACATGTGCCAATCAGCGTTCAAAATACCGTAGATCTGAGCTCCAGATGCTCGTTTCGTGTACTCAAAGGTTGTCCAAACCATCACACCGGGTTCAGGGATGCTATATCGATATCGAATGCAAGAAGGCAGTGAAGGGTCTTCTTGGAACCTTGAGACACGTATATGGAGATCAGAATCCTGCACTCAGGGCAGGGTTCGTGTGAAAAGACAACATTGTGTCATTCCTGGCGTTCTACGCAACAGAATCACCGTTTCTCTCTACGCTGCATCTTCCAGGGAAACCGAAGTAATGGCCGCTGTTCTGATAGTCCACGCTGCTGCAAACATTGTTGCACTTTTCGAGCTGTTACTGGGCGGACTGCCATCATGCCCATTTCCTGACTAATGGTCCGTGATGTGGTTGTATGGTTTTGCAGGGTCGACCTCACAATATGTCTTTTTTTTCGGGAGTTAGTGATGGGAGGATATGGAGATATTGCATGCCGTTCAGTAGGACCTTCAATAACTCATTGATTCCATATTCTCATGACAATGGTTATAATTTGACCAGTGTGACGGACGATGCCACATTACAATAATCCACTTACTCTATAGATAATGATTCTGCTTTTATAAATTTCCGATACTTGGTGTTAAGCATTTTTTCTTATTCGATGCATTACACGATATTCTGAACAAACCCCGACTGTACAAAGCATTTTCCGAATGAAAAATCCCCTGCATAATTTTTCTTTTGAGCAGCGCTTCAGATGTACTCCCTCCTGCGTCATTAAAATGCCCTAATATACTGATGACTTGCGTATCCTAACTTCTTCTCCTTTCATGTGATTTTGACATTTGTCAGATCCTTCCTTTCTGGTGTTGCAATTTTAAGGGCCAGTAGTGGTAGAAGTTAAAATGGGTAACAAACGCAGAGAAAAGCGGATACACTCTAAGGGAATGAATATCTCTATTTTGTTTTTGGAAATTTTATCTTATCTTACATAAGTTTGAATTCGCTGGAAATTTCCCTGCAATATTAATGGTTAGTCAAATTTCCTCACAAGATGTTACGTAATTAATAGACTATCGTTATGATTAATACTTCAGTTCCATAGATTTTAAATAAAATAACAGTTATAATCTGTTAGCGCAAGATGCCCAAATTCATTTACGACCAAAATAAATTTGGTTATTGTCTAAGGAAATCCATTCTACACACATGCACTCGTTTTTGTTGTCAAAAATGGTAAAACATTATATCGTATTAAATATATTACATTTAATGATTACAATACTATGCTTAACTTGTACAATTGAATCGTACCCAGAAAGAGTTATTATTAATAAGAAACAAAATTTAAATATTTTCGTGAGATATTTGATTACTATCACTCAACTTTATTGCTTAATGTATGACAGTGAATTATACCTTAAATGAGTATTTCAGCTTAAGGCGCAAATAACGATTAATTGTATAAGACTTTGAGGACTGAGGTTACTTCAAGCCTTTTCAAGGGATTAAATATGTCATTTTATTCACTTACTGGTCTGATAGTCATTGTATATTATACGTTTAAAAATGTCTGTTTAATTATAAGTTTTTATTCTCCACATGATTTTTGATTTTAACCTTGTTTTCCTAAAGTTGAAGGAGAAAAACTAAATTTTATCATTTCAACCGTTTTGCATTATTTTCTATAGGTTTTGTAAATTGTAATGAAATTACAGTGGGTATAATTGAAAGAGAACTTAGGCTCATATAATTGAAGTCATTACAAATGAAAACATAACTATAGTCTAAATTTTCAGGATTCGGCATTCGTTAAGTACAAGATTTGAGCTCTGATTGACTACTGTGTTTCTCTATATATTTACAATATACAATTATTTCACTTGATGATATTCCACTCTATTAGTCTCGAATACAAAAATACTGAAATGTTATGATTTAATTACTCCTATCAGACTATTACAAGGTACCCCAACAAGTCAGTTGAAGGAAAATACGTGTCGAACTCAGTTACAGTTCCTGATTCAATCAAAAATTAGTTCTAAACGATTGACCTTGCATGAAGTAAATGGAATAAAAAAAAAATTACTAATTCCGGATCTTTAAGAAAAAGGAGACAGTGCCCACTAACTCCTTTTTAGCATTCTTAGTGTTAGCTCTTGTCTGAATAGAAGCATCAGAACAGTGTTCATATTGTATTGGTAAACAATTATATAACTGTTTAAATAGCATTATGCAATGTATTCATAAACATTTAATTATTTCAGCAATTTTTAAGTTTTAAATTTTATTTTTTTCAATTTATTGTAAGCATTTTCAAAACAGTTAAAATTAAAATTTTAATGAGATTTTGTAATTGAATTTTCTCTTCATAAATAAACAATAATCTAAAGATACCTTAGATTCTTATATGTATATATAAACATTATTACTAACTCGTTTTTCTAATGTAATACATTCTAAAAGCCTTTGAAGTTTTGGAAAAAAAATTGAACTGAACAGAATATATTACGCTTCCTATATCTAAGAAAATTAGCTTGAAGTAAGGAAAAAGTTTCAATGCCAATTATCTGAGTTGTTAGCATGATTTAAAACTCAGAATTATTCTTAAATAATATGATGGTTGAAAAATATATAACTGGTATCTTCTTACGTAAGTTAAAGAAATTGAAAGGCTAATAAGAATAAGGAATAAATTCTAGTACTAATTAACAAAATATGAATATTTTCAGATATAGAAAATAAAAGTTCTTTATAAATGATAATTATATTAAAATCTGAATTCATAGCTCATCTTACAATTTAAATTCTTATTCTTATTTTATACTAAAATGCACTGAAATTAATATAATTTTTTATGCAAACTAATTGTCCTAGAATGGTTTTGCACTCAAATGGTAAAATGATTTTTTTTGTTGAAATACGTTTTATTGTAATCAGAAATAAACTTGACTAAAATTTTAATGAAAGCCTACAAACGAAAAAATACTGTTTAATGATTTATAAATTAAAGAGAGTATTTCCTTACTGACGCAAAGAGAAAAATAAAGGTAATATCTAATTTACCACAGATATAATGCTATATTCGAGCACAAATAATTTAAGACATGATGTGTTGGTGCATTTTAATTCCTTGGAAATTTCTACTTACATTAAGGGCTTATGGTTGTATTTAATTGTTCTGATTAAAGTTTAATTGTTCTGATAGATGCAATTATTCCAGAATAATCATTTGTTTTTAAGGAAAGAAAGAAAATTGAAACATTTTCTTTTTACGAAAACAAATAGCATAACGGAAAATTTGCATTGGAATGGATTTTATGTTTGAGTTGGGACGTTAGAAAACTTGACGAAAAGAAGCTATTCGAGGGACTGAAAGTCCTTTTTCCCGAAACGAAGCAGGAAAACCAAAATGAAAAGAAAAATAAAATAGCACTGAGGTACCTGGGACAAAAGTAACGTAAAAAAATTGTCAGAAAGCTCATTTGCGAAAACTCTGATCCTCAAAGTCTCAGGTCTAAAACACAGGACAAATCCCCTCTCTCTTTCCCCTTTCCCCCCATAAAAGGCGGTGCTATTTTGTTTTCTTAAACCTCGAATAAAAGGTTGAAAACACATATCTTATTCAAAGTTCTTTGGACTAGAGCAGAAACTTAGAAATGAACTGGAAGATGGGAAGTATTAATTTTTGCAGAGGAATTCAAAGAAATAACATATTTTAGAAAGTTGCCTTCTGAATATTATTTAGATTAAGTTTAATACTTTTAATCAGCAATTATATAAAAAATATAAAGTTTATTGCTAAGTAAATTTAGAAACTTTTAGAAATGTACATATTTTGCATATTCTTCTTCTTATCACAGTACGCGAGTTGTAGGATAATTATTTATTCATTGTTATAAATCTTTTAAATCTTTAATATGGCTTCCCCTTTTAAAAAAAACACTCTTTATGTTTCTTGACCGGTTGCAGAATAGGAAAAGGCAATTTTCTTTCCTTTCTTCTTTATTTGTAAAAATAAAAAAAAAATATCCCCTATTTTTATAATTTCAACCTTTTTTACAAGCATCACTTTTGTAAAAGAAAATTTTAAAAAGAGTTGGCCATTGCAATTGCAACACCATGAAAGAAAGCAAATACAAAAAACAGTATCGCATGAAGACAAAGTGATTAAATTTTTAATCAGTTTGGATGCTTACAGGGGTACAAAATTAGTAAAAATAGCTGCCCCATCTGGCAGCTAAAATGGCCCTTACGGATGAGAGAAACGGAAGATTTATGCTGTTTCAAGTCTATGTCATACTTCATCAATTATATTAGTTGGAAATGGCTGGTTTGACCATTAAAATAAATTTTATATTTATATGGGTCTCTCAGCAACCCATTACCAGATAATTTCAATGGGTGACTGATCTGGAGACCATGCAGGCTAGGACAACAATCGAATACTCTGTGTATCAAGGAAGGTCAGAACACGACGTGCAACATATGATCTTGCATTATTTAGTTGGAAAATTACGTTTGGTAGGCCTTTGAGATAAAGCACAACCCCTGGATGGAAGATGTCAGAAATATATTGATTCAAACTAAAGATGTGCGTGTCGGGTCACAAATTATAGAACCATGCCGGAACCTTCACATCAGGTGCAGGGTACCTGTGCCGATATAGAATGCAAGCGGGCGACGAGTGGTCTCTTCGGAACCTCCAGATACATATACGACCATCAGAATCCTGCACACAGATCCGAGACTCGTCTGAAAAGACCACATTGTTCCACTTCTGTATCAAGCTTTCGTCGTTCGGTGTACCAGAGTCGCCGTTTCTCTCTATGTTGCATTGCCAAAGGAAGTCGAAGTAATAGTAGCCGTACTGACAGTCTACGGTGCTGAAAACATCATCGCACGGTACTAGCAGATACCGGGCGTTCTGCAGAGAAGACCATTTTCTGACAAAAGATCCTTGATATGGTTGTACGGTTTTTCATGGCCAACTTTACAATATGTCTGTTCTCTCGGGCATTATTAATGGGAGATCCTACATTCCTTTTAGTATGACCCTCAGGAAATTATTGATTCCATGTTGCAGGCCTTCGTTTTTGAATAGTGTGCCTGGTAATATCACTGAACGATAATCAACGCTCTCCTAAGGCTACGACCCTGCCACTATCGATTTCTGAAACTTGATGGTAATCATTCCTTTTTTTATTCGAGGCATAACAAGATATTCTGAGTAAACTCTTACTTTACAAAGCGTTTTCCGAATGAAAACTCCACTGCATATTTTTTTCTTTTATGCAGCGCTTTAGATCATCCTGCGTCATTTAAATGCCTTGAAATACTGATGATTTGCATATTCTAACTTCTTCTCCCTTTCATATGATTTTAACTTTCGTCAGATCCTTTCTTCACAGTGTTGAAATTTTAATGACCAGCAGTATATAATAAATATTTGTGACGTAACATCGCGATTTTAATATAGTTTTCAAGTGAACATGAGTCTTGTTTATGGTATAGTGGCTGTGGTAGCCGTGTGCTCATGGCAATAAGCTCAAAACAGCTGTTTTATTCAGTCGAGTTGAGATGTTGGGATGCGGAGTTTATCCGCGTTAAATATGTGGAGGATCAATGCAGGATGTAGAAGATTCGTGATCTGATAGCTAATAAGGTGCAGTCCTAGTTATTTGATGCTAGCCAATAGTTCTTGAGTTGCTTGTAAGTGTGAAAATAATAATTAAATAATTAATTATTATACATTTTTCAGCGTTAAATCATATCGGTTCAAGTATTATAAATTATGTAAATTTTGAAATTATGATACACTAAGTGACAAATAGCGAATCTAATATTTAAGGATAAAATTGTCTCTGTGTGTGAAAGCAAAATGGTATTGAGCATTGCTTCCTCTTTGAACATGTATAATGTAATTAAAACTAAAAATACTGAATAGATGGAATAGTGCGAAGTCATTAATGTATGTAAAATAATAATTTCGAAAAAGCAGTATGTTTTTCTCTAGAACTCCTCATAAGCTACTTCTCAAAGAATAATACATCTAGGTAATATTTTAACTCGATACGTATGAATTTTATCATTTGGAATTGTAATTTTAAGTTTACTATTTGGCACTAATTATAGTATAACATTACTTATGTATTGAATTTCTTTTTCTACTTTTACTCCACTTCTGAGATAATAACTTCACCGTATTTTCTTCTTACTTCTTTCACTCATATTAGTTTTGCTTCAATTTTGTCTTCAAATATGGAAAGGCTTGGTTGTATAATGATAACAACTTCTTTATTATTCTTTGATATCATTATCTTGTTGCGTTGATGAGCAGTGTAATTTACTTTTAACATCTACATTATTTTAATAATTTACTTTATCTGCAAAGGTTACATAATCTCCGCAACTAACAATTACAACATAATGTACTCATACACATTTTTTATCCCGTTACGTTTGTGAGTAGCGCTGTTTTAGTTTAGTCATTTTGTAATTCGTATAGAGATCTAATGGTTTTGTAAATAATTACGTTACACACTCGTCCCTTAGAAAACGCCATCAACAGGCAGACGATAACATTCGGCCTTTTCTGACAAGACCATTTTTCTTGATTGCTCTAATTTACAATTACCACAAAATCATTACACTGAATTATTACTACAAATATCATTATTGTTAATTATTAAGTTGACCTATAATTTCATAGAATGACATACTAAATTGCTCATGAAAATCTTACATAATGTACACTTCTAGCTATTAATTACTACAAGCTCCAGAATATCAGTTATCATTCACTACTAAATAACAATTTTATTAAATTCAAAAGCATAATTATTAAACATTCATAACACTAATTATCATATTGTACAAAATATCAAGTTCATACCTTTCAGACTGTAATTTTTTTTTACTTCTCGTACGCATCAAAAATACAGGTTACCAAAACTTACAAATGGGCACACAAAATTTAAGAATATCTTTAGCATAATTTAATAATCAAAACAATTATAAGAATTAAAGACTGTTGACATGTTTAAGAAATACTTATCTTTAGTTAATCCTTAAAAATCAATCTATAATTCCTGAGAAATTCTGAGGGAAAATAAATAAGTTCTTAAATTCAATTTCAGACAAAATTCGATAAATTAATACTGGATTCTAACACTCTGAAAATTTTATAGATGATAGAAAAATCAGAACGGTCCATAAAATGCAGGTATTGTTCGTTAGAATTCAAAATTTTTCGGTGCCTAAAAATATATAAGGGAAATTTCTCACCCCACTGTCGGTTTCTTAGTATCTCGTCAGGCTCACTTTTTTGCTGTGTCATACATTATTGGAGTTTATAACTGTTCTTTCTCAAAGAGTCACCCCCTTTTCATGCGGCAAATGCCACCGTTAGCCTTTAGTGCATACGTGTTAGAGGCTATCAGATTTCATTTCCTTTTCTTTACATTTAGACATACCGCAACTTAGAGTATTTAGTGGTCTCAAACAGGAGAAGAGCGTTTAGTTTCCTATGTGGTAATAGCTTATCTGCTAGTCTCAAATTCATGATGTCATAAAATCCTTACACGTGTTCTTCATCGTGTAGCCGCAGTATTTTACCACAGCCAAATAGATGATTATCTATTTGGGTCAGATCATCTTTATCTGTTCCACTTGCCACTCTTCTGCACCCTCCATGCTACTTTCCATATCTGAAAAGTGATCTTTGGAAATCTTTGAGCCCACAACTCAGCTACAATATTACAGCAATAGTGAGAAATCATTGTGTAGCGTGGCTGAATATCAGAGGTTACCACGTACCTTATTAAACTGCAGCATCTACTTTCATTCCATTTATTTTTCGTTTTTGTGTGATATCTTCTTTTGTAAAAAAAGAAATAAAATGTGAATCTATATATACCAAATATACAAATTATTTGTGAAAAAATTAATTTTAAACGCTTTTATATACACATACTATTGACTCCATTAAGGAAATATATATGTAAACTCCGCAAATAATTTCTGTACTTATTTTTTAAAGTTTAAGAAAAGCTTTTATTGTTTCATCTTACATTACGCAGAATTTAGGTAGGATACCTTCTTCCAATATACAGAGGAAATCGTCTTACAATTCAAATAATCTAGTTAAAATATAAAGTTGAAAGTCTTTCTGGTCGTCTTTCTTTACACAAATCCAATACCGTTGTAAAAATTGAAGTAATACAGTTGATCGTATTACTTCAAATTTTTAATAATGCTTTATTGATTAGTTGAAGTAGCCATTATCTTATTTGCACAAAAATTATTTTTTTAAATTTATTTTTGGTAACATTTTTTGCCGCGCATAGAATATCTCCCCAAATTATTTTGCGTTCAAGAGATACACAATTTGAAAGTGTTTCTTAACGGGATTTGATTTTCTGGAATGGAGTTAAAATTTCTGAGCCACTCTTTTTTTCTTTAGTTTTTGTTCTAGATCAAATTTAGTATAAAACTGAATGTTTAATAGTATTATGTGTAGTAATAGTACTATTGTGATTAGTAATTTATAAAATTTTGTATACGGTGTTACACAAAAAAAATCTTTTTTTTTCACACGAATAATTTTTTCGGATATATGTTTTTATACTATCCATAAAATATCATGCGAATTTAATATCTACTGATATTTAGCTCCTAAGAATAAATTTTATTAAACACAAATAATTTAAATGAAAATTTTTACTATGACATTTGTCTATAGTTCTACTAACACTATTACATAAACTTGATATTTTCTGAAAGTCATAGACTTAAAGTATTACAGAGATATTTCTAAGAAATTCTTTAATTAAATATCGAACACTCTTTAGTTTTCTAGTGAGGAGATTTAGACTGTGTTTCGGCTTTTAAGACTTGTTGACATTTAAATCCCAGATGACAATCTTAGTGAGAGCGGTGTCAAACATCCCGTACCCACAGGAATTTGAAAAGAGAGATAGTTTGTGTATCAACTACATTTCTGGATCACTTAGATTTCCCCTTCACTTAGCAAAATTGAATATTTATCATTTGTTACGTTTAAAGTTTTATGTGTCACGGTTCTTGGCAGAGAAATTCCTTTTAAAGGACTATTGGTGGTTTTTATAGCACTGTAAAGTCTTTTAACCAGTCTCTAAGACCAGAAATGTAACTTTTTAATAAGGATATAAGCATTTGTTTGTCAAAGCTATATTTTGAGAGTCCTTCAAAATAAATTATTAATTACTAAAGTGAAGTTTAGGAATATTTCGTATTTATATAGTTATTTCAATTTTGTAAGTATTTAGAAAAAGAGAAATTTGAGTAAATGAAATTGGTATGATTTTCTAAGGAAACAATTTCATAAATAGTGCATAAAAACTTACGATTTTTTTTAAAAGATTAAATTATTTTTGATAAAAATTAAAATTACATTACTATCATAATTTATTGATGCAAAAGATTATATAAATAATCGTTGAACCAGATTAGTAAGTAAACATTTTTTGTATTTTAAAAATAAATATATATTACGAGTAGCCCACCATAAAAATATATTAAACTAAACAAATGTATCACAAGTATCCCATAATATAACATGCTTCTGTAATGAAGTTGATATACGAGAAAAATTAATTAAAGCATATATTCCCCTTACCACAAATTGAAAAGTAAATATTATTTTACATCTTTTAAAATGTTTGGAAGTGAATATGTATTTCATATTATTCCTTGTAAGAAAATGTTAATATCTTGGAATACATTTAATGTATTTATTGTTAAAAAATCGATTGAATTTTAAGGTATCCGCCTACCTTCGAAGAATATTTTTTTAAATAGATGAAAAAAAAATAACTTTTTATATGCGTTATACCACAAGACATGGTTAAAACTTAAAATGGAATGTAAAATTTGCATAAATTTAAAATTGTTTTAATATTTCAACTCAAAAAATACATAAAAATAGCAATAAAATGGCCCTTGTGCAAAACACCAAAACTGAAATTTAAATGAAGATATTTCAATTATGTAAACTTTATTATGAGGAATTGAATCTAATCTAGGATTTGCGCCTCCCTCTCAATTATAACCCTGAAAATTAAGTATTTATAGGAAGTCGTACCTTAACCTATAAAAAACTTTAAAAAATTGTGATAAATTATGACTTTTATCGTAAATAAAATGCAATGTAACTGAATTATAACAGTAGGAGAAATTCAAGTCCTAAATTCACTTTTATAGAATATTCCATGAAAGTTTTATAACATTATATACATAACTTTTTTCATTAAGGGTTTTTTTTTCACTGAAGCAAAATATGAAAATCTTGATTTTGAGAAAAAGCTGAAAATACATTTCAACCCAAAAACATACCTAATTAAATAAAAATCTAATATTAAAAAACCCATGTTTTGTAAAGTTTACTACCTGTATTACTTAAATAACTTATCTTTTTCTTTCTGATGACCTTTAAAATTTTCCTACGCTTACATGTAACAGGTGTTGTACAACGCTTCAAATAACTTATTCGATTGTAATCCCTTTACAGTGAAGTAGCCTGGATTTTCAATGTTCAGCTCATTTAAGACCTTTAAGCAGTCTTGATGCCCTTCGTTAAATTGTATAATTGCATCATATGCACCCAATTCCACAGTTTTCGAACAAACAAAAACTTCCTTTGGTGCTCTTTATCATATTACACCAATAGCAGATTCATTTGCATTTTGAGTCTTGGGAAATTCATCTTGCATGTTGGAACATATTTGGATGATAATATTACGTCACATATCAATGATAAACAAACATTAAAGTTCCCTTTCCAGTAGCACAATGCTACTTCCAGTTCTAAAATTTGACACAGACTATTATTAAAATGCTTATACCTCAAGTTCTATGAAAGATAGAAACAAAATTGAAACTGTTCTAGGAAGCTAAGAAATCAGGATTTATTAATAGACCATAAATAACTTTTGACCGAAAATCGTGTTTTAAAGGTAAATGGATACTTAAATGTATTTGGTTAACGCAATTACTCTCTTAAAATCCAACAAAATGTCCAGCTTTTTAATTTTTGTAAGAAAATTCGTTAAAGTTTTTTTTTTTGTTATAAAAACAAGATGATTCTGTTGAATCGGTCTTTTTAAGTATGAAATAGCATAATAATAAATACGCATCACAATGAAAAGTTTTCTATTGAAAACAATTAGACTAAAAATAAAAAAAAAGCTTATTCGATGGACTTTATATCCTGTTTTTACTTCTGTTCTCTTCTTATTGTAAATAACATAAAAATATGTCGCAAAAAGGAAATAAATTTATTTTATACCTTGAGAAAAAGTATTGCAAGAAAAACAATCTATGAGATTATTTGCGAAAATGCTGATCATCGAAGTTTCAGATTCAGAAAATAGTTCGAAATTCAAAGGAATAAATTTTTTGTTGTTTTGTTTACTGATCTTTTAAAGAAATAACTGAAGTCCCCTTTCTCATGCAAAATGTTTTTAAGTAAAAAGTAAGTATGGGAGAAATGGACCCTGAAAAAATTAATCGTTGCTGCCGAAAATAAAGTGTTGAAATATTTTGAAAGGACGCGTTTGAGTACCATATGAAGCTAACTTCATAATACACACACACACACACAAACACACACACACACAAACACAAACACACACACAAACAAACACAAAAACAAAAAAAAACACATATATATATATATATATATATATATATACATACATATACGAATGTAATTTAAATCCTTATGGATTTGTACGTTCTTTTCTTTCAGTTTCGTGTATTTTTGAAAAGAATACTAATATTGAGTTGTTTTTTAATATCCTATATAACTAAAAATAAGACTATAAATATTTCTTTCAATCGAGGTATTCAATTAAATACGTTATAATTGCTAAACAGGCTGCAAAAGTTATTCAATTTAAGGTACTTGATTACCCGAGTCTATTAAAAATCATTTTAAATTCATATTTTTTATTCATATAGTTTCCTTTCCCAAGACATTAAGTGTACAGTAGTATAGAATAATATTAAATTTCTAAATATAAATATGAGATTTGCTAATCTGTGCAGCGCATCTATAATTTTTAACTTAGAAAGTTTGCTCAGTTTAAAATCTAGGATGTTCTTTCTTATTTTAAATGTTGTAAGAATTTTATTTATAAGTTAGAAGCAAAAACTATTAAGACAGATTTAAATAGTATGAGAAAATTTGATGAATTAGCTCTTGGAACAAATTTTATAGTACTAATTTTAATCAAAACTTTTATAGATAAATTAATTCAGGGACCTGAATGTCCATTTTATATTTAAAAATCAAAGGCTGCCTTTTTACAAGAACTTTTATATGAATGAAATGTTTTGATATATCATATAGACTATATTTGCCATCCCTGTGGGACTACAGGTGTATCATATCTACTTACCGTGATTTTAAATCCTTACGCTCACCATTAGTTTCACAATACCATTTTAGGTACACTGTGTCTCATTTGATTTTAATTGTATAAATTTCAATACAGAAGTATAAATTCTTGTGTAATTTTTTTGTATTTAACTTGCAATTCTTTAAGCGTACGTGTTCTTCCTCCATGGTATCCTCAGAAGTGATTTTCAGGTAGTCTGTTGTGCAATTTATCTCTGATAACATAATACTGCACATTCGTTTCTCATGATTTTAATGGTGCAATTAACTTCCCATCATCATTAATAAACGCTTTAATCGTTTGCATTACAATAGTACACTGTATTTAGTTTTAGCAAAAATTGACTAGTTAGCAAAATAGAATGTCTCCTCTCTGTCGACAATGAATTCTATGGTTTGCGTTTCGACTTCTATCAGAGCTTATCTGTGCTTGTCAACATTCACCGATGATAGTTCGAATATATAAGAATATAACCAAATATTTCGATCTATCACCGACATATCTGGTATGTGTTGACATTCACTGGGGAAATTCGACATTCTCCAATTTCGGTGTTTCACAGTAATATATATAAATTTTGTAACGAGGCTCGCGCGCGCGCACAAGTCAATATCCCCTCAACTGGCCTTTTGAATATTTTTAAAATATTGTTTGATTGAAAAGCCTCCATTTGCGAAAGACGTAAATCAACATCACTATATAAAAAGAAATGTAGTGAATAAAAACGATTGAATAGTTTTAGAGAGCAGATTATAGAGAAATGAGATTAATAACGAGTAGGAGTTTGGAAAAATAAACATTAGTTACGAATAGGTTAATAGAGATATTGGTTAGCATTAGGAGAGAGAGAAAGGAAAATTTGACACGAGTAGTGTGAAGTAATCATTGGTGAATGGATATTTTGTTGGACTTAGCTTATACGGATCCGCTTAGTAAGTAGTGCGATAAATAGTATTTTATAATATTGTAGTGATACTCGTTTTTTGTCAATGGCACAAGAATTGGATTCAGTTCTGATGCCATAAGCCTATATTCGTTCAATCAATGCATCCTATTACCCTTCAATGCGCAAATTGCAAATGACCATGGTCGACAGAGGAAATCCACCTGCGACCTCCGCCTCCCATTTATTCTCGAGAACTTCTGCATGGAAGCATGAACTAAAGCGAAGTGCATCTTCTTCTTCGTATATATATACCTTCCGCTAAGCATTAAAGTTAAGATAGGTTCTTATCTTCCTGTTGCACCGCTTTGCACATCCCGTTTTATTTTATTTTTTTTATTTCTTGTTAATTTATGTCAGTTTAAAGTAAAATCTTATATTTTATTATTTCTATCAATTTGATAGTTCAGAATTCCTTTAATAAATAAAAGTCTCGTATTGATATTAAATTCCGTACTCTTTAATTGTTTTACATTCTGCGTAACAATATTAATCTTTCGTGCAGACGCGTAAGGACTTGTTCCACTGATGTAATAAGAATATTGATTTTAAATAATGCTCTATGGAAGAATAAGCATAGTTTCATTTTATATTCTGGCACTTATAGTAGTGGGAGTTCTATTTATTTGTGATAACTCAAAAATGTTGGTAGTAGTGATACAGGGACTTCACGAAAGCTCCACAGTACGTAGCTTTTAAAAAAATATTGAATATCTCTTGGTCTTTTCTACACACACATACGAATTATATTAACTGTTTACGTTCTTTACTCTTTTAATGCAAACTTATTTGAATTTTTCGAGCATCCAGAACTATTTTTGAACACTATTTCTACTTTTGCTATATAGATACTCCTAAAAAAGTAATAAAGTAATTTTTTATATTTATTTTTAGCAGGTGCTCTTACTGTCTCAATCTAACAATTGGAATCTCAATGAATGAAACTTATTGCGTCTTGAGAATTGATGGAATTGTTTTGTTTAGAACCTATCATAAAAAGCTCATCTTTCTAGATAAAGTTCATTAGACAGTTCATTTAAGATAATTGCATATTTGCGTAAATAAGCATTGAAATGAACGCTCACTTATGACAGTACTCATAAAAGAACGTTTGAAAATAATATTTATAGCAATAATTAAAAATAGGAGGGAAATTCACACAACTGGACTAAATACATCTGACGTTGCCAGTAGTACACTGCTGGTCATTAAAATTGCAACATTAAGTAGGAAAGCAAATACAAAAACAAAAAAAAAATATTTATTGTACGTAAACAGTATGGTATAAAGACAAAATGATTAAATTCACAAGCAGTTTAGGGGCTTATAGGGGTATGAAATTGCTGCCACCCCTGGCAACTAATACGGCTCTTACCTGGTTAATCAAGGAGTTGAACTGGGCTTGGATGAGAGAAACGACACTCATTCCATAATGAGTCTATGCCGCATTTCGGCAACCGTATTAGCTGGAGAGAAGAACAGTCTCTCAGCAACCCATGACCAGATAATTTCAATGGGTGACAGATCTGATGACTGTGCAGGGCAGGGCAACAATCGAATACCCTGTGTATCGAAGAAGGTCAGGACACGGCTTGCAACTTATGGTCTTGCATTATCTTGTTGGAAGATGATGTTTGTCAGTCCTCGAAGATAGAGTATAACTAATGGACGTAAGATGTCATAAATACGTCGATCTGCTTTCAAATTATCTTCGATCTGCGGTAGAAATGTACTTTTCGCGTACGCAATGGCTGCACACCAGGTGCAGAGACCCTATTCCAATATCGAATGTAAGCAAGCGACGCGCAGTCTCCTCGGACCCTTCAGATACTAGTACGGTCATCAAAATACTGCACTCAGAACTGGACTCATCGGTAAAGACGAGATTGTGCCACTCATGTATCCAGCTTTGTCGTTCGGGGCAAAAGAGTTGCCGTCTCTCTTTATACTGCATTGTTAAAAGAAGCCGAAGTAATGGTAGCCGGGCTGACAGTCGACACTGCTGCAAACATCGTCGCACCATACGAGCGGACACTGGGAGTGCTGCAAACAGTCCCATTTTCTGACTGATGGCCAGTGATGTGGTTGTATGGTTTCTCTGGGTGGATCTGATTGTATGACTGACTTCGCAGGAGTTAATCCTGTTAGGACGTTGATATTCTGCATGATCCTAAACAAACCATTGGTTCCTCATTCTCATTGACAAGGGTTGAGTTTGGACTAGTGTGACTGGCAATATCACAGAACGATAGTCGACACACTCGATAGGCAACGATCTTGCCTCTATCGAATTCCGATACTGGCTGATGAGCGTTTCTTGTTCGAGGCATAACATGATATTATAATGTTTCCTTTTTTTTTATCTATAAAATAAATATTCTCTTCAAATTTATTATTACATATATATAAAGTACTGTACAATTCCATACGGAGAAGCTACAGTCTAGCAAAACACTGATAATAATAGCTATTACATACAGAAATTAGTTTATCATTACGAAAATGCATTTTTTATAACATTAACAAATTGTCCCATAACTATTTTACACGACTGAAGAAAATGAATTTGTTGCGACACTTCAATATTCAACACTTGGGTATAATGTTCATATCTCGTGAATAATGCAATTGGAAATAATTAAGTTTACAACATCTTTATTTCTTGTATGAAAAATTCACATTAATATTCTAAGGTTTTTAATATTCTAAGCCATTCATTAGTGTACAAAATTATTCTTTTAATTAATGCATTATCCGACAACTCTTTCATTCTGAAATGTAAATGTTCCTTATTGTTTAAACTCTTTCCAGAAACGGTGACATTGAAATCCCAATAATGAACTTCCTATATGAGGTATGAAATATCCGTATCCATAGGAAAAGAAAAAATTGAACATGAACTACATTCTTGTATGTCTTTCATATTTCCTTCCCTTTGTGGAATAGAATATCTGATAATTGGTTTTCGACATAGTTTCGTGCGTTATATTTAGTAGCAGCAAAATTATTTCATCAGAAGTCTGTTAAGTGTGTTGAATCCATTAATAAGACAAAAAATATTAAATTTTTCAATTCGAGATCACAGTCTTTGGTAAAGAATATATCTATGAGAAAAAACTGATTGATTATAAGTATATAATTTCCAGATATCTTCAGTTTCTGCATTTTTTTTAGTTTATTGAATTTTTCGAAGTTAATTTATTAAAATTTTTATGCAAATTACAGAAGTTTAGGAGTGAAGTACTTATCATTATTTACCGTATTATAAAGGTTAATGCAAAATAATTACAGGTTAAACGCAAAATAATAATAATATTATTATTATTTTGCATTTAACCCTTATTCTATTTAATATAGATGCATGTGGTGAAATGAATTCCTATATAAAGCTCATTTAAAACTGAATTAAGCGTTTATTGTATTTAAGCGTTCAGTCTTGACGATTAGAGTTTTAGAAAAAAGTTATTAATTGAACTTAATAAAGAGAGTGTTTTTGGTGTGAGGTTTTTATAATTGTAATATGTGATTATATTTGAAATGCACATTTAGCAAATAGACATAAATAGTCTTTACTTTTATACTATTGTAAGGAAATTTATGTAAATACAATAATTGCTTGCTAAAGCGGTACATTTTTGAAAACATATTCCTCTTTAAATTATTATAGTTATTCAAATGCTTAAAGAACTTTCCTGGTATTCCTTCTATAGTTCAAATTGGGATATCTATCAAAGAAAACAATTCTGCGTGAGTTACTACAATAATTCATGAAGAAGATGCTTCAACCGGATTTTGGTTTGACTTGTTTCTCAGCCACAGAAGAGTACCTAGTATGGCCCTTTGGATGTATTCAACAATGCTTGATGACTGGATGGTTGTTTTTATTCATGAAATATCCATATTTGGCCAAGTTTTGCACTTCTTTGTTTAAATTGAATAATTAAATGTGAAACTTAGCAATGTAAATTTAAGAATGCTCTTATTTTACAGAGCTTTTATGAAATAATTACCTTAAGCAAATACATCGTATATAATATACTTATTTTTATTATACTATAAATTGCTATAAATTAAATAAAGAATATCATGTTTATACATTCAAATTTTGATCTGGAAAAAATTAACAACCAAAATTTTGGAATACAACAAATATTTCTTATTTACAGAAATTTGTAATTATTATTCTGTTTTGTGACCGCATATATTTATACAGATTTTATTAACATATTTCTGCTTTTCCTGAATAATTTTTAATCACAAATTTTCAAAGAATATATCAAATGGAAAAAAAAAACTTAAATCCGTGATAATCTATAATTGTAATCTTGAAATAAATATCAGATTTGAATAAGTACTTAAATTTTACATGTCATAGTAAATAATTAACTATTTTCTTTCTTAGTAAAGAAGACTTTTCTCGTTTGTAAAGTCTTATCAAAACAAACATCTTTTAGCACACCATTGAATCTCACGCACCACTGAGCGAAAGATTGTATCAATAGAAAGTAGCTACTCTTGATGGCGAGTAGCTGCTATGTGGCATTCTATGTCGTCGAAACATCGAAATTACATTCCCTTTCATTACCAATCTTTTCTTCTGTTAAGTGCTGCAGTGACACAATGAGTAACTCGCAAATATTTCTTGTTCTTTTTTTCCCTTTTCAAAGCTGTTTCTTGAAGCAAAAAAATGCTTTGAATCCGAGGAATTGCCTATTTTATTCTTATATTCGAAACTATTTTTTTCGATTTTATTCCTGCAAATATATTTTTTTGTTGTTTAAATCTACCATAAAAAATTCAGAAAATGGGTATACTTAAAAATTAACAGAATTTTATGATAAAGTACACTTCAGAATGTCTTATAATATTTATTCACATAATTATTCCAAAATATTTGAAATACGTATAGATTGGTTTGATCTTAAAAAAAGTAGGAACTAAAACTGACATCCACACTGCTGGCCATTAAAATTGCACCAACAGGAATGAATGACCTGACGAAAATCAAAATCACATGAAAGGATGTTTGGATATGCAAATAATTACTATTTGGATATGCAAATAATTACTATTTGGATATGCAAATAATTATTGGATTTCTCATTCAGAAAGCTCTTTATAAGGTCGGAGTTAACTTACATTATCATGTGAAAACTTGAATAAGATGAAGAAATGCTTACCAAGAAGTGTTGGAATTCGATAGAGATAAGATCGTTGTCTGTTTAGAGTGTGAATTAGGTTCTGTGGCAACGTCCGTCGCAATGGTCAAAATCCATCAACTGCTATGCATATACGGTATAATGAGTTGCTGAGGGTCATACTGAACGATATGCAGGATCTCCACGCTCCCCATGACTACTGCCTGAGAAGACAAGCATGTTATGGTGTCGGCCTTGCAAAACCGTCGAACCCCATTATGGACAATGTGTCGGAAAATAGACATGTTTGCATCAAGCCGGATATCCACTTATATGATGCGACAACGTTTGCAGTAGCATGATCTGTCCTCAAGACGAGCATTACATCGGCTCCTTTTGACAATGGAGCATAGAGAGAGAAGGCGATTCTGATGCGCCGAACTTCAAAGCTGGATATAGGAGTGGTGCAATGTAGTCTTTTCAGACAAGTCGTGTTTATGCTGGTAGAATTCTGACGACTGTACATGTGTCACGAGGGGCTGAGAAGAAAGCTAGTTGGCTGCTTGCATTCGATAACATAGACTGCCTACATCTCGTATGATGGCTTGGTTTCGTTATAATTATACCTGATCCGACTAGGTGTGACGTCACTTAGAGAATTCAGAAAAATCCGTAAATTTCTTCTTCTAGATTCCTGCAGCATGATAATCAATATTGTTTTCACCAAAGTCACTAAGTTGCGAAAATGATCTTGAAATCCATCGGCAAGCTTAAGGGGTCAATGTTTAAATTTCCTCGGATGACTGATATAATATCTGTAAATATATATTTTACTTCATAAGAGAATTATTGTAGGGAATCATTGAATAATTATATATATATAAATTTGCGAATTAAGAAAAGAATTGTCCGAATAAAACAAAATTTTACATACATAAGAACAATGTTGATGTATGTAAGTGATTACAAATATCAAAGCAAAATGATCATTTATTGAAAGAAAAATTAGAAAGGAATGGAGATTTAGGTCCTGTTGGGCCTCCTAAAGTATGAATGCATGATATGGTTGGGGATTGAGACAGACAAATCCTGTATAATGTCTTTCGACATTACGTTCCGTACTTCTTATAAATGTGCCTTTAATTGGACCAGACTCGCACGCTGTCCAACTTGCTATCCTAAATGATCCCTTATATACTCGATCGATGACAAACATCGGGACTTAGCAGGCCAAGGAAGAGTGGTAATATAGCTGAAGTAGTCATGTGAATCCTGCTGTGTATAGTCGAGTATTGTCCCGTTGAAAAATGGTTCCTGAGAGCCCTGCTATGTGGTTGAAGAATGTCACTAATGAACCTATGGGCTGTGAAGGGGATGCGGATGAATATTGTGAGTGACCGTGTGTCATATACGATGGCTTCCCATACCATCGTACCAGTTCTGGGAGTAGTGTGCCAATGTAAGGCGAGGACAGAGTTGAGATATTCACCAGTGGGCTTCCACACACGTACACAATTGTCATCACGGCCCAAATTGAATTTGGATTCGTCGCTAAAGACGACCCGAATTCATTGGGTTGCTGTCCAATCTATTCAATCGCGAAACCAATCCAAAAAGGAGGCGACGGTCATTAAATGTAAATGACAGTTCATGCATTGGGTGCCGGCCGCGATAGCAACCGTCCTTTATCCAGGCACCTTTGCGATGGTACTGACTGACACAGAGGCCCGTAGTGAAGGTGCTGGTGGTGCATGGATGTTGAAAAATGATACTGTTGGCACTATGCGTGAGTGTCTTATGACAGGACGGTCTTCTAGAATATTGATCTATCGAGGGCTTCCTGAACCTGGTCGCTGTGTAACAGTCCTCTTGTTCCATCAGTTCCTCACAGGTAAGTCAGAACGGCCTGGGTGGCGAGCTACTCCCCGGGCTGACCACCCGGCTTCTATCATCTCTATGATTCTTCCATTCTCGAACTCTGACAACTGCTCATATTGTCTCCGAAGGTAACGTAATGGCATCTCTGGTTAAAACGCGTCCCTCTGCAACAAATTTAATACATGCAAACAATCTATGCTTACCTGTTTCATGATGCAAGGAGAAATAAGTTCAACGCCTTCTGGTGGCATGGCACAATGCCCAATCACGCTTCATTACCAATCATTTACATATCTGCCTGACAAATATCTTCTTGCCAAGTTATGTAACAATCCCACTATGACTTCTTCGTGCGCAAATTTTTTATGGCAATGAGAGTATACATACATACATACATACATACATATATATATATATATATATATATATATATATATATACATATATATTCAAGAAAGTTCATATTTAAGGAATAATTTTTAAATGCATTTCTTTTTGAGTTAAACCGGGATAATTCGTTTATCATTATTTTTCTAGGTGTTTACATTTTACCTTTGAAATATCCTTTCATATAACAAGTACAATTTATGGCTTGAAGTAACTGAACTTAATTACGACCGATTTCAGAGTGGTAAAGTTCTCCAAATTCCTGGAAGATTTCAATACAGTTGGAGGTGAAAACGAGTTGTTTGTTTAAAACAACCGCAACGCATTTGGAGTATGTGGCCGAAATTCTATATATTCTCCTTCCTGTTCCTGTAAATACTTGATGCCTAAACAGTGTTTCGTGATTATGTCTTAAATATTATATATTTACTCTCTTTCTGGAATAAAGAGCCAAATTATTCATGTAAGTAATTTCGGAAAGATAGTATTTGTTCGTAAATTTTAAGGCAATTTAAACAGATTACATTTAGTAAATTGTAACATCAATGAACGGATGTGAAATGGTAGCAGACAATTGAAGAAAAGTTACTTAATGCTGCGATCTATAAGAGAAGGTTACAAAGCGAAATTGAATTTTTAAATATGGACATTATAGTAGCAGAGACAATGCCGTCTATTTTTTACTAATTGTTGTATATAAATAAAAATATTTTAACAATCTCATTAGGAATAATTTTAATGAGTTAGTTACATTATATAAATTATTAATTCTTTACAAATAATACATTACAATCTTTTTCAAATATTATTCTTTTAGTAAAAAAGCATATATTTTAAAATCAAAGTTCAGTTTTATTTTTAAGCCCGTATTTTTTACGAAAGGAATTTTTCAAAATACACGTGTGTACTTTATAAATGTTGTTTTATCTTTCATGTATATTTGTTACAAATTTCCAGTACGCCCAATCATTGGCCCCGATTAGTATTTTAATCCACTGATAAAAACCCTTGTATAAATATTAAATTATTGAATGTTTTATAGTGTTGCACATAAAAGCAACAGGATAGCTGTTGGTAACCGAACTCGAATCTTTTAGTCACTATCTAATGACGAGGACGACAACTGAGCTGCACTCCCCTCTCCAATCAGCCAAAACACCCCAACGTGAAGGCTTAGAATCTCGAGTGAGTTTCTTTTCATCGACCTCTCTTCATAAGTAGTAAACCCTAGAAAGGTTATTTTGACTGCATAACTTCTTTGAGGAGAGATTATCCTTCAAACGGCCAAATCTGATTACTTCAATTACATGATTTTTATCATATTTTTGAGATTTTTGTAATAAATACATTATATGTATTTTTCAAAAATTGTTTTGTAACTAGCTTATGAATAAATACTATACCTAAACGAGTGAAGTGGTCTAGTAACCGCCATAGAGATTTAAGCTATGTTATTGAACACTCCTCGACTTTTCTTTTTTTAAATTTCATTCGCGCATGTGTTTGTTTGCAATGCAATTGTAGGTAAACTTGAGTTAGTAACATTGTTTCAAACAGTAAAAACTGCGCGTGTCTGACAATTATTTTTTCAATGCCTCGTCTTAAAAAAGTAAAAATTGATGAATATTAATATTGTTTCAACAACTCGATAAAAATTGCAGTGATGATGTTGAAAATAGTGATTATGATTACAAGATATTACCTACTGAAGGCGAAATGTTTGAACAAAGCTCTGATTCCTTAGAAGAAGAAATATATGATGAAAATCAAGTTCTTCAGGCTCCAATGGTATTCAATAGAAAATTCTTGATGTAAACGCCACCTGAGAGATATGCCTTTGATAACGTATTGAAAAAAAGAATCTATCCCTTCACACTGAGAAAAAGTTTTCGAAAAATGAAACTTCATCTTAGTATTTGTGGTTTTCCGGATATATATTGACGTATATTCAAAAAGGCACAACTGAAGAAGTTCGCTGTCAATTACAATCGTATTGATTGAGATTTGAAATAATAAGACGCTTTTATTGCCGTGGCTTATTATTCGGCAATCTTGAGTGACTTGTGATCAAAATAGTAGGGTCCTCTAATATTCACCGATATCGCTACATGATTTCAAGGAAATTATTTTGTACCTTAAGTTTCGATGATAAATCGACTCAGCTTAATAAGGACAAAATTGCCCTTTCTTTCAAAAAAAAAACTCATGTTTCATGAATTATAACAATCAGTGATTAGCTTTTGCCGAATAAAACATATTAAAAGTATATACAGGACTTGGTAAACATGCCTTATGGATTTATAATAAAATTCTGGCTAGCAGAGACCAAATACACTACTGGAGAATAAATCTGCAACACCATTAAATAAAGCAAACATAAAAAAAAAATATTGGGCATAAGCAGTTTAGTAAGAAGACAAAATGTTTAAATTTGCAAGCAGTTTGGAGGTTTATAAGGTAGCGAAATCAGTAAAAATAGCTGAAACCCTTAGCAGCTAAAATTATACGGTTAGGCATGGAATCGAAATGGGCTTGTATGACAGAAGAGGCAACTCATTCCAAGCTGATTCAAATCTATGTCACACAACCGTATTAGCTGGAAAAGGGCGGTGGACCAGTCTCTCTGTAAAGTCAGAACACGACTTGTAACATGTTGTCTTGCATTGTCTTGTTGGAAGATGTCGTTTCACTGGACTCTGCGAGGCCCTGGCACCCTCTAGATATGTAGAGTTCGTCAGCGCCTATGGCAGAAACGACGTGACTCCCGAAGGCGTAACACGTCTTGATGAGCGTTAAGCTCGCTCAAGGACTAAAGTCCATTTTATGTTTAGTTTATGTGTTTTGTGTGTGTTTCATATTTGTAGAGTGTCGTCGTGAAATGAAAATATGATTAAGAAATGAATGCACGTAATTAAATAATACCACAAAAGAATCTACGATAATAGCCTAGAAGATAAGGCACAAACACTAGACGTAATAAGTCAGAGAAGTATAGATCTAAACAGAGAAGTATAGATCCTTCAAATTACCGTCGATTTGAAATAGAGATGTATCCTAATTTCTGCCCAAACCAACACACTAGTTACATGCCTCCTATGCTAATACCAAATGCAAGTAGACACGTATATGGCCATCAGAATACTGCACGCAGAACAGGGACTCATCTGAAAAGACGACATGGTGCATTCATGTATCCAGATTTATCGTACGGTGCCCCAGAGTAGCTGTCTCTCTTTACGCTGCATGTTCTAGGGAAGCCGAAGTAATAGCCGCTGTACTAACAGTCCACGCTGCTGCAAACATTATCGCACTTTTCGAGCGGGTACTGGGCGGACTGCCAACATGCCCATTTCCTGACTATTAGTTAATAATGTGGTTGTATGGTTTTGCAGGGGCGACTTCAGAATATGTCTTTTTTTCGATCGTTAGTCATGAGAGGTTATGGAAATCCTATATGCCGTTCAGTATGACCCTCAGATACCCATTGATTCCATATTCGCATGTCAGTGGTTGGATTTCGACCAGTGCGATGGTTGATATCACGTAATGATAATCCACACACTCCATATGCAACGGTATTGCCTCTATCAAATTCAATCACTTGCTGATAAGCATTTATTCTTATTTGAAACATAAAACGACAATATGAACAAATTCCGACCTAACAAAAAGCTTTCCGAATGAGAAATCCAGAACACAATTTTTTTTTCTACTGTGATTCAGATGTACTACTACGTTTCTCCCTCATGCCTCGTCTAAATGGGCTGAAATACTAATCATTTGCAAATCTTAATCTCTTCTTTTTTTTCGTATGATTTTATCGTTTGTCAAACCCTTCCTTCCTGGTGTTGCATTTTTAAAGATCAGTGGTGTAGTTCTTGAAGGTTTTTTTTTTATATACGAAAGCATGAAGATAGGGATGTGCAGCCTAGTGAATGTGGCGTTTTGAAACTAGTGTATTCATTTTTAAGGGAAATAAAATTTTACAACATACAATTTTTTTTGTATCTCAAAATTTACTGGTACTTTGTTGGAAAGGGGAACTTTTGTTCATAGTATAATGCGTCTAAACTTAAGAGAACTATCACCGATTTACAAAGATACAGCCCCCCCAAACGCCTTTTATTAAAATATCTAGCCTAAGTTATACAATATTAAGCTGATGCTGTTTACCAGTGCAAAATCCCCAAAAAATGACTTCGTTTTGATCACTATGCATGCAAAACCTGAGGTTGCTGATAATTCTAAAAAAGGCTTTTAGAAATGGTACATTTGCAAGAATTCTACCCAATGTGGCGCTTATTCACTCGATCAATTGAACGGCTTGTTCGCGCTATGATCGGCATCAAAAATTAGGGCTGTCTAAGTTTCTTATAATATTCTAGATATTGCATCTATAAATTTCTGGATTTCATTTCGAGCATGTGACTCTCTCCAAGGTCCTTTATTTTGAACCTTGTTATCGAATTGAGATTTTCAGTTTTTGTCTGTTTCTAAAATCACTTGTAATGAAGTCTTCAATGCTCATTCTACTCGTTCGGTCGAAACAAAACTAAATCAGAGTGTTCCTCATGGCTCAAACATATGTATGGAAATTATCTAAAACTGTGTATTAATAGCTGTTAATGTAATCCATGAGAAATAAGTGTTCGACAAAAATACAATGTCTTTTTTTCTGAAATTAAAGATATTTTATTATTAATATTTTTTTTGCAATTTAAAATTTTACAATTAAAACTTTTGCCAGCATTTTACTTGTTCAAAATAACTTATTTTCGCCTTTTCTAATGATATAGTTGCATTAAAATCATTTACTGTCTATTTCTTATTCCGTTCAAAATGATCGGTAAGGACTTATCTATGTAAATAAGGATATTCATCATTCTAGTGTTGATGGCATCAAGACACGCATTATTTTAGTGTTAATTAATAGTATCAGGATCGTCAAGATAAGATCGTCAAGTCTTCGATCTCGCGGCCATAATCAATCTGTTACAGCTGCGGCTTCATGCATATCGAAAGAAAACTAAAGTTTCTTCAACCTTAGTAATTTAATTAAAAATTTTATTTTAATAATTCGTGTTTTTAAATTGTTCATGGATCAAATTGAAACATTATTTGAAAGAAAAAATATGTTGTTTAATATAGATTTTCTAGAAAATCAGAGAGCAACTACAAGAGAAAGAAGACATACAAAAGAAAAGAAATTTTAATATATTTTATACGTGAACTGACTATATTACAGGCAGCTTGGTGACGTTTTGAATTGGTATTCAGGAAGGAAATCTTAAAAATAAGCATCCGAAACACTTCAATTTGTTAACATCACACAGTTGAGTTTCAAATGAAAACAGTTCATTACAAGAAAACTAAATTTATTGTTCTACTAGTGAAATATATTAGTTTCTTCATAATAATTGTTTTTAAAAAAAACAATACTTGTTTCGCTTTGTGCGAATATCGATCTCTAAATGCAAGTTCGACTTTCAATCGTAGCATTGTCTTCGCATACAGACCCCCTGAAGAGGGTTAGAGACATGTAACTATTTCATTACACGTTGTGGAAACATACCTAAAAATATATTTACCCAAGAAAAATAGACAGCGAAAAGTATACAGAAGAGAATAATGAAATTGAAATTTCATGCACATTTATTGTAATATCTTAAGATTTAAAAATACACATATATTCTCGAGTTTAAGATACATAAAGAAAATTTCCTTTTGGCACTTCACTTAATCTGTATCGAAAGATGGGTCTAAGTGGGGTTTTTTTGGTTTTTATTTAAAAAAAATTATTTTCTTTCACTTATAAATTTTACTTTTTTAAATATAGATATGATTGGAATATTTCAATTTAATTTTTATGGTTTCTTACATTCCTCATATAATATTTATAAAACTTTCAGATTGAATATTAAATAAATTTCTTCAAAAGATATTATATTTAAATATTTTGCTAATTGATTCTTACACAGTGTTTTATTTTTTTAAAGTTAATTATTTTTAGTTATTTCATTCAATGATCAGGAAAAATATTAAATACTAAGCATGTTGAGACATTTGTCAATTATGATGTAAGTAAAATAAATTTTGACTTTATCAAATTCTAAAATAAATGATATCCAAAATTTAGGGGAATACTCATGGAAAAAAAAACTTTAATTTTTTTATATATATATTTTACAAATAATTCGAAACTTTTATATAATATTGTTTTATGAATAATTCTGTATTCATATCTGTCAAAAAATTTTATTTTATATCTTAAGTGTTATTTAGATTACAAACTATAATAATGTTTGGGTTACAGTTTCCTTTAAATTAGTAAATAATGTGTGTTTACCTTACATTTTCCTTTAAATTTAAAGAAAAAATTATGTTTAATTAACAATTTTAAAATCAAGTTAGATGTGAATTTATTTATACCTACATTGTATTTCAGTGCGATGAAAAATAATAAAAATATTTTAAACTGTATTATAATCTTTTAAAACTAAATTAACTTTAATAACAATGTGAAACAATTTACACTTCAAGGTCATGTTATACTTCAGTGGTTGTTGAATGTTGCATCGTAAAACGCTGCAGATAATTCAGACCAGAGTAATAATAACAATAATAATAATGCACCATCATTACTTCTGATAGTTGCTTTATATTCATTTTAAAAAAAATACAATGGCAAAGTAAAACGAAAAAACTGTTTTCGGTATTATTTATAATGTTTTTGCTTCACGTAATGTACGATATGTCCCTCAATGATTACTGAAGCACCAATATATATGGTAGGGTATTAATATCAGTGCTTGACAAATGGTAATGATAACAATATGAAAATAGTAGGAATGAAACAATATAATTATTTGGTGCATTTCTGAATACTTATAATATTGTTATCTAAAGGAATTGAGCGCATCTTCTTTGTGAGAGTTACTTAACTTAATAATAACATCATGGAGACGAACTTACAAATTTATTGTTAAATTCTTTTATTTGTGAGTTATTCATAACCATAGTAAAAAATTTCTTGAAACGTAAAAATAATTATTTGTAAATACTACTGATATTTTCACTGAACAATTACTCCATTTAAGCATGTTTTGACAAAAAAAAATTCAATGATTTTCTTTTACTCGTTACATAAACTCGATTGTATTTTTCAGATCTGATTCGGTGGTTTTAATTTATTACTAATTCCTAATTAAAAGTTTTCTAATATCTATTTTTTGAAAAATGATTTAATTGATAATACTTTTGTATAATTGAGAAAGCTCTACTATAGTTTTGGACTGCTCAAAAGAGATTTAAAACCTTTAATAAACATCATTGTTATAAATAAGCAATCCGTTTTTGGAACGAAATATGATACTTCAAATTTGAAAAACATTAACTTTCTTGAAAGTTGGTAATAATTAACTATATATTAAATTATCTTGAACATTATTTGATACAATTTCTTATATTCTTAAATAGTATGAAATGCAACCATTTAATAATGGGGATTTCTGATTTCAGCAATTATAACCATTCATTGCTGAGACATTCTTCATAGAATATTATACTTTTGACTTCATTGGTTAAAAGAAAACGAAATTCAATGTTAATAAAATGCAAAATTTGGCAGTTGGGTTTCAGTACACAAGCTTTTCTTGTCAGTTAACTGAGTTCTGTCAAGACATATACTTCTTACTCATTAATTTTATTTTGGATAACTACGTAGCACGTTAATGTAGATATAACATTAATCACTCATCTTCTTTTTGTATTTACACTGCCCTGAATTTCAGCACAGCAAACACATATTTCTTGACGCGAGAAGATCAATATAAAATTGAGGTGCGTAAACATGAGGCGTGCACTTTGGATCAGTTTCACGATCATAATTCACAAAAAGCGAACGTTTATTTATTTATTTGCAAGGGACTATTCAAACCCCATAATTTGAGGTGCTGTATGAATTTTGATATTTTTAGAAACAAATGTCGAAAGTGCCCTCAGAAAGCTGATCAAAAATGTACTCTATTATCCAAAAGACATTCAAAGAGTCACAATGAATCCATGCATGGAATATTGACGCCCGATCTGTAAGTTAATGAATTTGTGAGCAGACCTTTTAATTTTTTTCTCCTTTGCACTATGTTTATATTTGTATTTGTGCTCTTAGCCATCAGCATTACTCGAGGACATTAAGATTGTAGATTTTGTTCAATAAAAAGAACTGTTTTTAAAATACCAGTAGAAAATATTGCCCTTTTATACTTCTGAACCTTGCTGCAACTTTGAAATATTTTTTATTTATATCCTTATTCCTAATAATAACTTTATTATCATAAGGATTTTCTTCTTTCATATTCAAACTCTTTAGCAGCATTCATATTCAAACTCTTATGAAACATTTTCTAGTTATGGTGTTTCAACAAGAAACCTTTTTAAATTCTGATGGTATAGCGATATAATTTATCCGAGTAGCATTTTCATCCTGATGAATTCGCTGGGAATTTTTTTCCTTTAATTTTAAACTTCAGCAAGACTTCACCAAGGAGAATTTGTTTCCTCTCCCCCCCCCCTTTTAGCAGAATTTTTCGTGGCAAATTTATTTTGCCTGATGTTTTGGAAGATATTTACCTGGCAAGTGATTTTTATCCTGATGTTTCAGAGAACATTACAAGAGAATTTTTTACCCTAATGTTTCTTTACTCTAATCAGTTAGATTTTTTATCCTTCCTTTTTCTATCGTATCTTGCCAGGGAAAATTATTTTCTTTCTGAAGCTTATCTGGAACCATTTTTATATTGATGTATCAGCTAAACGCGATCTGATAAAAGAATAATTTGTTTCGGTATATTCTGATGTTTCAGTTATACATCGCCGGGAATACTTATTTCTTATTATGATGTTATAGTTACTAGAAAACTTCCTCTCATTCCTGTTGATTCAAAAGCCAGTCTTCTGATTTATTTGCAGGGTTATAGAGTCGCTTGCCAATAGTATTAAATACTCAAGAAAACATTCTCATAAGTATTCCACAATATCACACTTAACTGAAGGATAAGAGCTATACAAAGGAGTAGATTCGTCGTCATTGGGCGATTTTCGATTATTCATTATATGACTTATGTATGGAAAGAGTGGCAAGAGCCCTGGGTCGGTCCTTCGATTGTGTATAACAGATACTTGCCCTCCACCAGGAGGGCCTGTGGTTCCGTAATTCGTCCGTCTGGTTGTGTCTCGAAGAGCTCCAAGACTCTTGGCTCGTCTTCGTACATCTCTAACGGAACCAGGCCTTTTTGCATTGGTATCACTATCAGCTGTAATAAAATAAATGAAACTGTTTTATGAACTTTTAAGACTATAAAAGAAAAGAATTTAAATATACTATGAAATATGCGTATCTACTAATATCTAAAACGTATAGTGTAATTTACTATTAGGACTATATTTATATTATGAAAATGGATACGCTATTTTGATGTGATAGAAAAGGACTCAAACCTGAAACAGATTTTTTCTGTCAAACAAATGCGTCGTTATTATCCGGTTTGACCTCATTAAATTATAGAAAACAACCTAGTTTACTATATATTACTCACTCTGTTTGAAATAGTAGGTTTAATTCTGCGTAAAATATGACTCAGTCCAAAATTTGAGTGTTAAATCTTCTATACTTTAGCATAATACATTTTCCGTACTTGAGCACATGAAATTAAGAATACATTTTACATTTAGAAAAAACTTTGCACTTTTATTAAATGCTTCTAATTTTTCAGTATACTGTATGATAAAGATGGATATTTGTGGCACTACCGCAATTTTGATGTTGGCTCATTTTTGTGTCTCAGAAATGCTGCAAGCTTAGGCGCTATTTCTGAAGATATGGTTAATTGATTCAATATTTATTAACGTCGCGTTTAGAAGAACACGAGTGATTTGGGTAAGGAACCTCATAAATTTTAACCTCGGTCAAATGATGAAGATGACACATTTACATATTATTCCTTCTTCTAAATTCCACAAAATTCAATCTTCGGACTTCGCGGTTTCAATAATTAATGCACCTTAGTGCCGTTACGAAGTGGTGGATCTTAAATTCAATTAGGACTCGAACTCGCGACTAAACTGAAACAAACCTGGCCACGGACTTGTGACCAGGTATGATTGGGAAGTTAGAAGGGCTTACTTCTTAATAAAAACCAGTACTTAAGTGCCGGTTTTCTCCTCTCTCTATCTCTGATCATAGCTCAAAAGTTCAAAGCATATAGTCTAAAACCCTTGTAATCTAACATGAGGTTACTCTAAACAAAACAAATCGTAAAGTTTATTACTCATTTTTATAAATAAATGCATTAAGGGGACATGATTAAAACAAGAACGTTTGTTTTGTTATAGATAATACTTTTACATTACTTATTAATAATTATCTAATGAAAACATTGAAGTCCATGAATTTGTGACTTTCATTACATTCAATTTGTGACTTACAAAGATAAAGTGAATGCAGTCTTAAATATCTAGTTAGGATTTAAAAGAGATTACGCGATTCAGCAGTTACTACAATAAAAACCATGTAGAAATCAGTAACACATATAATTCTTCAGCAAAATCTATAACTTGCAGATTTGTTTTTTCGAAATTCACCCATCACTTATAAAGCAAGTTTTAAAAGTAGATATTCAGCATGAAATACTGTTGGATCTTTTAATTTCCTTAGCGCCTCCAGATCCCAATCTAGTTTTCTTAAAAGATGACATAACTTGGTAAGAATGTTAACACAGTAAAAAGCGACAATTATCTTGTTTTAAAGGTATTTTTGATTTTCTTACCTAAATTTTCATACCGAATTAAATTGGATGTTTTTCTTTGGTTAATTTTTTCATCTTTTTAAAAGTTAAAATCAATGGCTCTTTCACCAGGAGCGACTTCCTTTTTAAGTTTTAAAACAACTTTTTTTTCTCAAAATTATGTTGCTTTTTCAAAAAATGTTTGAGACTTTAATCTTTCTTAAGTGTTCAAATCTTCTTTTCTAGTGATTTTTCATGCTTCAAATACGATTGCCTTTTTTTGGAAAAATATTAAGAGATAAGAGAGAATAAAAAATTTGCTCTTTCATATAATCTTAGCGACATTTTATGAAAGAACAAAAGCTAATAAAACTTTTAATATTATTCAATATAATAAACGTTGCACTCATAATTTTATGAATGAGAAGAAAAAAAAGCTATATGAGAAAGAAGGGCCATATCAAAGCAGTTCGAACAAAATAGAAAAATTAATATTTTACACCTCGAATGCAGGAAATCTCATTTATACCTTTTATTGTTAGTTTTCATACACATAATATTTATATCACATCTATTTTGCGTACATATAGCATTTGGAACGTTTTAAATATCTACAATAATATTTTAACACTACAATAGCATTTAACAAAGTTGATTTGGTATCAAAGTTGTATTGGAAAAGTTTATTTTTATGAGCTTCAAATTACATGCTCAAACAGAGACATAATATTTAAGAAAAGAATAAAATTATCACTACAGTAAATTAAGTGTCTCAATATTATTTTCAAGAATTGAAAAAAACTCCCGAAGTACTCATTTCAAAAATCAAATTTCTAGAAATTAATTACTCAAGGACTTAAACAATTTGGTTTCATTACAATATGAATTTTTTGAAGAAAAATGTGGTTATATTCAAAATAAATCAAGAGAATTCTACTTTCTTCTAGTTTCATTAGATATCTTGTTTCATGTAAATATTGAAGCTAATAAAATATTTCAAGAAAAATATAACTTAATATCTTTGAATATGATGCCTTTTTGGCATAATGATCATATACTTTGAAGTGTTTATATAAATTGTAATGATTCTGAATATATTAATAAATATATAATTGATATTTCATCAGTTGCTTCTCATAAATCTCCTCCTTGTCACTAGAAAAAATCGTGAAAATATTTCAGAATTGATAAATGTAGTTTATTTCATGGTATTTTTAATAATATTTAGTAAACAGTAAAGAGTAATGGGAATAAATAATTTTGTGATGCTCACACACACACACAAACAAAACACAGAATACTTAATTAATCATGTAACATAATCTCTTTATTTTAAGGAATGAAATTAATTAACTTGTAGTAATTTATCGCATGTTCGTATTGAATATCTTAGGTTTGGAAACATGAAACTATATCTGAAAACATGTATATATGTTTACGTAAACATAATTCTGCACTAAATCTCATAGAAAAGTCTATAAACGATTCTCTAGCGTGTTTCCCTTAAATCCCTGGAGACTTTTAATACGGTATTGTTTGATACGAGGACCTCTTCCAAAAAATTAACCATGACTTATATAAATTAGTATAAAGACATTTATAGTAAATAGGATTCATGAGATAGCATTTATAATGCTGAGAAGAACATAAGTGTGCGAGTAGTGGTAGAGAGAGAGAGAGAGTAATAAAAGTTTTGCAACAAGAAATATAAATTTTTGCTACTCTGTGTAGAAGAAAGAGATTAAGTAAGACGATAGTATGAATTGAGGATCCTAGATCGGAAAGTGAGAATAAGGTATAAATAACTAAGATTCTGAAGATGTCAAACCTCTTGAATAAGTGAAAGATTACGAATATTAATAATTATTAATCTTTATAGACTAGAAAGTCTGAAGGACCATTTTCACTATCGTGATATTAAATACATTGTGTTTGGGTCATCATAAGGATCTAACAAAAATAGTTTGATTACCTGAATTGATTAATATATATGCGAATTTAAATGGACATTAAAGACTCACGATGGCACAATTAAGTGAAGAAAATTATCATGGATATTACAAGTTTCCTGGTATTCAATGAAAATCTAGCATAATTCTGTAATAAGTTTTATTCACTAGGTGTTATTAAATTTAATGTCTTGCCCTCTGAATTTTAAATGAAAATCTTCCTGTAAATTAATATTGTATAAATATTTTCTTGAAAATGTTTTCATAATTTTCTCGTTATCAAAAGAAGTGTTACAAAACCATGTCATTAGGTAAATCGAAAATTATGTAATACATACTAAAGTTATGCAAAAGATAATATATGAGAGAAATTATAATAGCTGAAACAAAATTCAAAAATGCTGAAAACTTGTAAATTTTTTTGATTCATTTTTAAATGTGAATGTTTAGAAATATTGAAGTTTTATATTTAAAATTAAATTTAGAGCATACTCATAAATTCATACAATTCAGTTTAAAATGAGATTTAAAGTGATTAGAAGAAAGTTTCATAGTCTCCTATTTATTTAATATTATGTACTTTAAGTATCTCTTAGCACTTATGACATTGAATCATCAAATTCACAACAAAAGTTTTTTTTTAAAAGTTAAAAATTTTAAACAAGATTTTCGATGTTTAAATAAAGTTTAATTTTGAAAGAATGTTTAATTTTAATATATTAATTTCGTAAGTGTTTGCATCCATTTTTTTTGTTTATAAATCTACTTCTTGTACATTACATCAGTTTCTTTTTTATTTTAAGAAAATTATACGTTTAAGTTCATTGAAAATAAATAAAGATTAAATAAATATACTCAAATGTAAAACTATTCAAACACTACATTAAAAGAATTGGACTTAGGGAACTGTCTAAAGACATTCGTGCAACTGAAATTCAACTTCTGAAGAATGAGAACATCTTGAAACATAAATGATTTATATAAAACCTCACGAAGGTTGAAGGGCTTATTTTCTTCAATGAATATTTACCTTGAAAAAGCGCAGTTGCATTCATTCATATTGCATCCGTTCATTCAAACTTTTAGGTTCATTATGAAGATTTTACGTCCTTACGTTACAAGAGAAAATAGGAATAAAGACAGGAAAGAAGTCAAGCAATTAGTGTAGTGATAATCATCTCGCGTTTAGAACTTCGATTGTTTTGAAGTTAGTTCTTAGCTGTAATTGGATGTAAGAGCAGTTGTAACTCAAAGAAAGCTATAAAGCAGATTTAAAGTATGTAAAAAATTGTTTTTAGTGGAGATTCATTTTTATAGCTATGTTATTTCTAATGTAAACAGCAAAAATTAAATTGTAGAATTAGAAACCATAGGATTGATGTATATTTTAGGCAAATTTAATGATTTTAAAGAATATTTATTTAAGCTAACTCTGAAACCTTAAAATGCTTGAAATTTCACTTTTTTAAATTTATCATTAAAAGTAGGGTTTTGAAAATTGCAGGTGGGCATCGTTTATGATTATTTGATGGATCACTTTGAATTTTATAATTAAAACGAATGTCTCACGACAGAAAGAAAAATAACTGCATTTGCGTTTCTCTCAAAATACTATTTTACCATTCTAATGCATTTTCATCAAATTATATTTTATACAAAGTGCACGTACTTTTTACACAATAAGTTGAGTTTATTTTTTTAGTACTGAAATAATATTTTTTCTTCTAAAGTACACTCAAAATTTCAGGTATAGCATAATATTTGCATAAATATCAAAGCAAATTCTAAACATAAAGTATAAAAAATTGTTCAGCTTTCATGACATTGAAATTTGAGCATACTCGCATAGTTACAGATGTATTCAGTGTATAGCATACTATACACGTAGAACTATATACATAGTTTTTAAATAATTAATGCAGTTGATGGATTTAAATGTATGTACACGGCATACAAATATAAATGTAAATATTGATTGTTAATTGTTCAAACATAATTATTTATGTACATAGATTGTGTTGTCTTTTTTTAAATAGATACGCAAGTATAGAGATATTTCAATATTAAATTTTGACTTATGATGTTTTTAATTTAAATAGTGAGGATATATATTTTTTTAGCTTGGTAAAAAAGAAGCTCATCTTTCCATGTACTAATGCCATCTGAATGAATTTGAGTAGTTTTTTTTATCACTAAGCAAAATGAACCTCAACATATCGGAGTGACGAAATGTATTTTATTTTTTAACTTTTGTTTTTAAAATTCAGTAAACAATTATAACTTTGAGAAAACGTTCAAAAGAATTTTTTTGATTCAAATGAAACATAAAATTATATTTAAATAACATTGTTTCTGGTCAATAGCCGTTGAACACAAAATGAAATATTGGATGTGATGTGATTGCTTATTAACGTCGCATTGAGAAGCAACACAAGGACTATTGGCTGCAAACCTCGCCATTATGAACCTCTATCAAGTGACGAGGATGACACCTGAGCTAGCGCTACCTTCTATAAACTTCCACACCATGCCAAAGGGAGGACTTTGAACCACGCAGATTTGACGTGCATCACCCTCGGCTACCCGGTTGTTCTTTAGTGGCAATGCGATTTTGGATGCCATGAAGTAGTTAAGTTTGGCTCGCTTTCGAATAATAATTAATAATTATTTGCCTTATCGTTCTACTAGTTCACAAGGACATGGAAATATTTTAATGATTTAAAATACGTCTAGTCTCTCTTGATTTTCCGACATTTCAATGTTCAATTGGTTATTCGATAAGAAATTAATTCCCAAAATTTTCTTAAGACTCCGTTCAGATAATCAGCTTTACAATTCACTTTCTAAAAGTACCAAATGCAGACCAAAATGGTAGGTTTTAAGCAATACATTTTTTTCCCTTTCATTAAAAAATCTGATTGTTAAAAATAAAATACTTAAATGCAATACGTCAGACTTTATTTTTAAGAATTTTTAAAAGGATGAAGTACGAATTTATTTTTAAATGTTATATATTAAAACCATGGTTCAAATTTGATAAATTCAAAGGTTTTAAAATAATCAACTTATGATAATGATATATTTATATTAAATACTACAATAAAATACTACAATACTACAATAAAATAAAATTGTCAATGATGTAATCGATATCAATCTGTTTAATTTTTTTTAAATCTTATGTTGTAAAAAGAAAGACAAATGAGCATTATATACTGCAATTTTTTTTGTGTTCGGAAACCTAAAAATATTTATGATTTAAACTTGCTTGACTTTTTCTACAATGCAATAAAACTTCATTTCAATCTTAAGAAATATAAAAAAAGATTCCCAGATTTATCTCACATGTCCATAATTTTTTTTTGAATTGGAATATGTGTTCTGAAAGGTATGAAAGAGTATCGCGAAAAGTTCTGAAAAAATGTGCAAGAGTAATTATGACAATTGCTTTCTCTTAAATTAAAGTCCCTGGCTCACTTAAAAAGCTCAAGCACGCAAGAAGATGTGAATGACTGGTGATCGCAGTCTCAAAGGAATGGCACATGGAAAACGTTTTGTGGCTATTTAAGAATCTAAGGCTTTTCAGGTTTTCAATAATAGAGGCTTAAAAATGATGTCAGTTTTGATCTAACTACCGAAATTTATCTTGAATGAAGAAATAAAATGCCAGTCATAGAAATCATCAAATATCTGGACAATAATTGATTAAATTTCATTTGTTTTCATGAAATTTCCAAGTTGTGGAAGTTTTTATCCGGAGAAAAACTATTAGTTAAAAAGTATTCTTATGCTGTTATATGGCTTAGAGATCACGACCTTACTGCCCATGATTATGTGTACCACCGTTTGAGAATTACTGATCTTGAAAGTTTCCTACACAGTCACTATAGCTGATTAAATTTGAGAAAATTTCAACGCATTCATTCTGTAATTTGAATTTCGATATGAATTTCCATAAAAATTTTAAGTTAGTTAGCTCACCTTCTGAATAAGTTCCCATCTCAAACTTGTCAGTATCTTCTTCTGCACTTGAAGACAGTCCGTTCATTAGGCTGCGCTTCCTCTGAGCATTTTGGATAGCTTTGGCATACGACGTGTCGTCCGATTCCTGATATTCCGGCTGCGTCCGAGTGCTCGGACTCTTTCCGGAGCCTTCGCTGGAGTCCGAGTCCACGAACTTGACCGCTTGGCTCGTCTCGTCCATGAGTGAGAGCGGCTGCAATTGTCTGTAGCGCACGCTGGAAGTGGAAGGAGAGGGCTTAGGTTCCTCAACTCGAGGTACAGCGGGAAATTGGAATGATGGCCCTTCTTCAGTGGCAGGGGGTGAACTCATCTGGACTGATGATTCATCAGTTCGTACGTAGCTGCTCTCTCTCTCAGACATAGTCGAAATTCGAACAGAAATTTCTGACATTCTGCAAGAACACGTATGTTGATTTAGTCAATTGAATAAATACATTAAGTAGAAGGTTGTGAGATATTGATTAGATTGTAAGGTTGATATATATTGAATAATATGCATTTAAATTGTTAAATCTTCAGACAGTTAAATTTATTAAGTCTAATTTATTCGTTTCATCGGCTTTTAAAATAATATGCCCTGTTTTGGAATATTTTGGTACTTATCATTTTTGTGTTCATTTAAAAACAATCACAATTTGAGAAAAAAAGTCATTTACTGTAAATTATTTAAATAAAAATAATTTTTTTTACTGTCTTGATTGCTTCTATAAAAACATTTTTAAGAAACACGTAATCAAGCGTAATTAGAGAGTGGCATTTAATATTTAAAGAAATAGAAATTTATAGCATAAATCATATTCCTTATTCAGAAAGAATTTGAAATCTGATTTATTTCATGTACTCAACATGAAGATAATTTTTAAGCTTTCATTCATTTAAAGATCCATTTAATTAAGTAATATGATAAAATTAAACGGAAATTCATTATTCAATGAAAAAGGTCCAATCGCATTTTAATTTTTTACAAAAAGGAATTTTAATTGAGCTTAAATGAATTTTTAACGATTATTTCATTTCTCCTTCCTCTACATATTTCTATGTACAAAACAGATTACGTTGCTTTTCAGATTTATATGTTAAGTAAAAAATATAATATAATTCAATTATGTAATAGTTGTAAGATTTATATAACCAACGTACAAACTGCAAATATATTATAGTTCATTATAAATTGCATGATTCATGCAATGAAATGTTAAATGGGTAAAAAATAATAAATTTGTAACAGAAAGTGTTAAAGTAATTTTTTATAGAAAGAAGATCTTCAGTTGTTGTGTAACTATAAGTTTCAAAACTTTTAACTACTTGATATATATATATATATATATATTCTTAATTAAGAAATTAATTACTTGAATACATAATCACCAGTGTAATAAATTGTTTACTACAATTTATTATTGATACATAAAGAAGTAATTATCTTTTTTTTTAAATGCATGAAGTCTCTTAGGAAGCATCTAGAGTTAAAATTTTGAAAGGATTGAATTTTTCTATATGTCCCGCATTCATAAAAATTAAAGCAATGTAGAGAAGAACTCGAAAACATTACTTATTTATTCTAAAAATGTGGTAAAATCTTCCAAAAAGTACACTCATTTTATTGTGATTGTCAAAATATTATTTTTTTTACGCAAAACATGGTAACCTATTTAGTAATGATGATGATAATAATAAATATTTTGACACAAAAACAAAAAAAAAAAACTGATGGGAAAAAAAGGACAAACGAAAAAATCATGTTTTCATAACTTTAAAGAAAGTTAGAAAAACATTCCTTAATGCCCTTAAGTCATATTTCAGTGGTACTTGTGGTACAAAAAACGAGTTATCTGCTTATTCTTCAGATTGCACAAAATAATAAATCTTCAAGGAGGAGAAATAATTTTTATGTCAAGATATTTTATTCACAATGGTTCATTTTTTAATTTGAAGACCACAGAATAATTATACAATTTAATCTTAAAAAAAAGGGAGAAATTGCCAATGTGTTAACGCTTTTGGTGTTTCCTACTAACACTCTTTTCAATTAGTTTATTTAAAGAAAGAATACTTTTTTTTAAAGAAAACTTAATAACTTTTTACTTTTCGTTTCTTAAAAGTAGTTAAATAATTTTTTTTATTAAGAAACACCAAAAAATCAAAATATGAATTTATAGTTCAATACGCATGCAGCATTTTGATTATTACATACGTTGATAATTTTTTTACAATATACTAAAAATTTGTGTCGAGACTTTGAAAAAAGGAAGGTTTTCAAAAGATAGTACCGATAAATCAGTTCCAGTCTTATGAGCTAAAATTAATTTATGAACATATATTCAACTTGCAGAAATAAAAAAAAATGAAAAACATACTATAAATGTCTGCTTAAAAACATCTCATTTAATTTACCATGGATATATAAATATGTGTAAAAATCTAAGTTTTAAAAATAAGGACAACATAGCGAAGAAGATTATTTATATCAAACTGTCCTATAGATGGTCTTAGTTTAATCGTGTCATTTACATTTAGGCATTGGATGCCTCTGTACATTGAAGACTTGAATAATAAACTCTAGCATAATGTTGTAATTTATCTCATGAATAGACATCGATAGTGCAGATTTCTAGATGCATCATACTTGTCCATTTCAATGTATACGTAGATTATACCTAGTCATTGCTGTATATTTACTCCATAAATGTTAAAATACGTAAATTCTCCGAAACAACGGTAAGTATGTAAGGTTAGTGACTTACACGAATGATCGCTGTATAGGATTAATTTGATCAAATACTACCTATTTCTCAGAATAAATATATCTTTTATAACCTAATAAATTTTAAATTCAGAGTTAATTCCATTTCTATACGCTGATATGAATCATAATATTACGATTTAAGCGTCTTTGAAAATCATGCATAGCCTTCCAGTTTTAGTAAGATTTTTTTTTTATTTTTACTTACTTAACTATCCAAAGAATTTGCTGAATCATGAGCATTGTATGTTGTTAATAATTCAGGTAAATAATTAAGAAGAATTAAGAGATGTACATATTTGTATAAAATTAAGAGTAATAAAATATTTTAAAAAAGAAAAAAAAAGCATTTTATAATATATAATTTTACTTATTTTTACAGTAAAAAGGTATTTATGCAACAAAGAAACTCTGAATAAGTATTTGAATAAATCTATATCTTTAGACTAGTTTTTACGTTAATTTTCTGCAAGACTTATATTTATTTACTTCCCATATAAGAAACACATTGATTTATTTCTTTTTTTAAACTTTATCTCAATTTCTCCACTTCATTCTTTCTCATATTTCTTCCGAAGAATTTAATTCAATCATTTTATTATTATTATTATGTTATAGAATCCTATTTATGAACTAGAAGTTTTAATATTGCTTACACTAATCGAGAGTCACAGGAGCTGAAGTACAAAATTATGCTATTTTATGCTGTCCGTTATACTTGAAGCAATTCCGAGTCAAGGTGAGCTTTCTCAGAATAATGCTATGCTAGTTTAACTCAACTCCTCTCCTAACGATAGATAAACAATTAACCTATATCCACCTAACTCAAAAATTTTAACTTTTTTTTTAAGGACGACATGTTATTTTCCCTCAATGGTAAAATACCATACAGGGATTTGCCATGGTGACTTGAAGCCGAAATTACTCTGTACGAGTTTCGTTCATGTTGAGAAGAGAAAAGTGTTCATACACACACGTAGCTTGTTAATTCACGCATTTCGATCGTTATATCTGGACGATTTATTCACTTATCGTGAAAAAAATTGATATCGTCAGTTTCAGGATACGGAAAATCTATCTTTATTTTTTTTTCCGGGTATTGAAGGTAATATACAATCTGTTCAGCGCTTATGAAGCAGTACAAAATGCCGAAATAAGACCTAGAACAATGCCCGTCTTATTTAATAGAATTCATTAGGTTTCTCATGAATTCCAAAGAAAAAATATTCGCTGCATTATTAGATGTGATATTAAAATTTATTCTTACTTTTTAATGTTCAATAATTTTTAATGTCCAAAAATTGCTATTCTTAGCATATATGATATTTAAGATGTAATAAATTGAACTGTGTTTTTATCGTGAAATCATACGCTTTCTGTTTGAGAAAATAAGAGGAAGAAGAATTTGAAAGTAGTTATATAAATGCCTATAATAGTGGGGAAAAAAAGCTAAAATACGCCAGTTTTGCGTTGCAATGCATGGTATAGCGTTAAAGCAAAAGAAAAGTATCCTACTATTCAATCATTAATTTCTGTATTAGTTGCAATTTTATCAAACATTTGAAATTATACTAATAATGTAGATATCGAAATTAGATTATGTAAGTAGAAATGCATGATTTGAGTTTTGTTAAAAAAATTTCATTGAAGAGATACTTTTCATTTTTGAGCAGAATCTAAAAGAAATGCACTGTGTAAAAATAGTAATTTTTAAGATAAAAGTATTTTCAACAAAAGGTTTTTTGAAATAAGATTTATTTACGAATCGATTGTCTTTTCTTATCACCAAACTCAACTTTTAAAGTATATTAACTTTAGATAATTGTTTTGATTGCTATGTATCATAGCAATTTAAAATATAATATTACCGAAAAAATTAGAAATTCAATACTCTTACTTTTAAAATATAACGTAAAAAAAATCAATGGCGCGTAACTAGATAAAAATTTGAAGGAAAGGATTAGAGATTCTTCTCAACAAAGTCTGTTAAAATACTCGATTCTAAGCATTTCAACAGAGTTACAAGATAATTTACCAAGCAAAGCATGATTAAGAACTAGGGAACAAATGTTACAATTGCGCATAAAACGTTTTCCTGAAGGAGGAGATCTGTTAATATATCTAGTGTGATCATTTCTCAAATGTGTGAGAACAATATTTTTACTTTTACATGACACAAAACTCCAATGGGAAATGATTGACTTGAAATAAATGAACATATTTCAAAATTCCTTATCAAGATGGTCACTGACTTCGAATAACTGTTTAAATACAGTGACTATTATCACGGTAAATAATAATGGAGTAGTCATATGATTTATTGTTATCGAATTTAAATTTTAAAGCGAAAGAAAATAACTTAATCATCGAATATTAGTAAGCATGTTTAATTTAATTACCTTCGTTTTGGTAAGCTATATGCTTGTGATCTTACAGGCATAGAAGGCCTTCTTGTAAAGGAATCCTCGGCTGATTCTTCTTCGCTCACTGTATGAAGAAAACGACAATTTGCATAATATTCCGATAGAAATATACACTTAAATGATACTGCATAAAATTATTTACAAATGCACATATTACACATAAGCTCCAATCACCCTCCCTTTATTATTTAAATTAACAGATATTATAAAATTCATTTAAATTGTAAATAAACTCACATATATATCTAAAGAGACGTCACAAGAAAGACAACACAGTTTATTAAATTTCTTCACACAACATGTAAGGGCTCTCGAATTCCTTTTAATTCACTTTAATTCTGGATTGCAATTAGACAATAAGGTTTTAATTTACCAACTTACTCGACCTGAGTGAGACACTTCTCGGATACATCAGATTCGACACATATTACTCTAACCAGGAATCACTTTTAACAAATTTTACAACAAAGGATCAATTACAGCAATTCAATTACATTACAATATTTATCGGTCTCTCGTTATCATTTGTCTAACTTTCATTTTCTATTAAGTTCTGTTTCTAATTATCACTATTTCTAATTCAGTTCATTACATTCTCATTATCTTGAAATATGCTTAATCCTGATTTATTTTATTGGAAAGGAATTGAAAGTTTTTGAAATTCAAACTACAAAAAGTTCATAAGATTAGTGAAGAGAAAACCCTGAAAGCGTACATCTTAAGGTAAATCTATAATCTGTCACAAGAGCTTTATACATAAATTTTTAACGATGGCCCTTGCGCTTTATCTTATTAATATATATGATGCAATAATCACCAATCTTTAATTGAAGACAAGCAGTAATTTTTTATTTATTACTTCTACAGAATAGCTATCTACGGTCTTTCTCGAATTCCAATCTTATTTCTAGTCCAGTCCTAATTTATGACATAAATCAGAAATCGTATCTTACTGATTAACTCGATCTTAATTCAACAGTTCTATCCAATGATAACTACATAGCTTAATATTTTGAGTAGTACTCTATTCAATCCTCAAACTAATAGAAGAATTTTAATATAAATTACAATTTTCTGTCAGCATGTCGTTATCCTCTATTTTCCCTTTATTTCCCATTATTTCTAATTCATTTTCTATCATTACCTCTAAATTAGTTCACTTCACTTCTATCCTCATCTAATTTACCTAATCACGTTTAATTTTGATTGGGGAGAAATTATAATTTCATGCAATTCAAATTGACATAAAAGTCTTTGAAGTCCAAAAGTCCAACCTCAAAAATCGGGAAGGAAAAAGATTGCTAGCAATAAATAGGCAAATTTTGTGTAGAGTCACAAATTAAATAATCTGGTTAGCTGAGTAAAAGCAGAGATTATCAGACACGAAAAATTAGTTTTTGGAGGATTATGATCTCCCAGCTCCCCCGACGAGTAATAAGTTTGAAATAATCATTCTTAAGTGATGTGGTAGAATCATAAGATAATAATAAAGCTTGGAAAATAAGCTAGAAATGGAGCATTTGTGTAGAACACTATTTTCAATTGCAACAATAGTTTGAAAAATTGAAAGAGAATGGAGAAGAATTAGATTTATAAAAATAATTTTATAGTCTTACCTGAAGTCCTGCCATTAAATTCTTAGATAGCTTTCTTAATTTTTTGCAGACGTTTGAAAACTAATATTTATTACACGATTTAAATAATAAGAAAAATAATTTAATCAGTTTGCATATTTGCTATTTAAATCTTTCTTGATAGTATCTGTAGAAAACCTTATCTCTATACATTAATACCGATTGATGGCATCAATTTTTAAAAACACTAGTAATAATTTCCTGATTAGCGGTCCTTTGTATTTTGTACTTTAATTTAAGCGATGAATTTTATAATGATAGATTTTATTAACGTCATGCTTAGAAGCAACTCGAGGACTAATGGTAAAGGACCTTGTAATTTTGCAACTAGGTCGAGTGATGAAGACTACAAATGAGTAAGCACCTCTCTCTCCAAACTTCTACACCCTGCCAACGTCAGGGCACCGAACCTCAACATGTTTAACATATATCATTCAGCTACATCAGTCTCAACCTGTGGGAAGCACCTTCCTAGCAGTGTGGAGGTAGCACTAATTGGTGTTGAGAGCATATCGAAAAAATATATTAAAGAAAATTGTTTCTTTTTCTTAAAGGAAAATAACAAAAATTACATTCTGACATAATAAAAAATGATGTGCACATTTATACTGATATGATACACTTATAAATAGAATTACACAAGTACTGTGAACAAAAACTGTATTGAATAATTAACTCATCTAAGTTAAAAATAAGTTTAATAATTATTAATGACTCTTTTGGATCAGTCTTATAAAACAAAGTTTTCATAAGATTATTTAGTCTTAGAAAGAGATTGAGTTCTTTTCTTATATTAAACTAAGTTCAATATTGTCTTCAAAGCAGCTACCGTAGAGAATCAGGTTTCATTAATTAGAATATTGAAACTGGTAATAGTATACGAAACACTCTATCAGTGGAGAAAGCTCATCATCCTCTCCAGCACGAAATTCAAACAACGATTATTTACAAAATGGCCTTTTGATTTCGCTACTTTGGAAGAAGTCTATGAATATTTCTTCTGTGTCAGTTGAGAAAAAAATCGGAAGTATTTTAAAATGGATCCCGAACCCACTTGAATCTTGCTGGGCTAAGTTGTCTCCAACAAGAAAATACTTTTTAAAATTCTTCGCCAGCAAGGCTAAATAGTTTTCGATGGTTTCAAAAAAAAAAAAAAAAAAAAAAACTTTTGCATGTTGATTTTCAGCTTTGTAAGTTTTAACACATTCGACTACATTTGCAATCGTTTTTAGGTTATTTTTTTCTCGCTGTAATTTCTGCTCACAGATCCATTTTTGTGGCATATGTTTTACCCGCCATATCGGATACGTTTTCTACCCCGTGGAAAAGTGTAGAGTTGATCTTAAAGTGACGGTGGAATTTAGAAACCTCGATCGACAGATCGAGGAAAGAAAGAAAAGAAGAACAGTTGACCATTCATTTTTTGCTGCACCCCTATCAACAACTTGTCTTTATAAAGTACAGTAACGATTCTTGATTTTAGTGTCCCATTTTAAATAATTTTCTATGGCTACAATAATCATCAGCACAATATTTAAACCAAGACTCATGTTTCGGAAACCAAAGCTTAATATACTATGTGTCCAGACTCTATGTAGATTTTTGTTTCTCTAGTGCTTGCATACAGGAATCTATCAGCTATTTAACGTGCGCCCTCTGTGCATATTTCGACGTAATGTTTCCACTCTGTGTTTATTTTTTATAAATCGATTGAGATAGCAAATAATGTGAATGCTGTTGTTTTGAGTTCAGTTAGTTTGTAGAAAAATATTTTTTCTATTACTGACATATCGATCAAAATCGAACATAAACAATAAAATTGGCATTTTTATTGCTACTCGTATTAGTTGACTCATCAAGCGGAATTAAAAAACATTTGTCACACAACTTCAAAAAAGATTTATACTGTACATATTCATCTATATCACCAATTCGAAGTGCAAAATTATCAATTCATTGAGGTATGGTATGGACTGCAAATGTTTGGTAAAATTATTTACAAGCATAGTTTGTACAATCTCAATTGCAGCTTGCAAAATTATCTCTTTACCAATAGCGTGAGAGCTTTACATCCGGTTATTATATATAAAACTTTGCAAGAGGCAAGTAGACTTCTTAATGTTCAGGAAACGTTTAATAAGTTTTGTGCTACTTGATGCCTAACGTTTTGAGCAAATGACCCGCAGGGGTCTTTCTTCCTCATTTACTTCAGTACTGGTTAGCCCAAAATATAAGTATTCTTGAAAAAATTTCAGGATTTTATTTTCCAATCCACTTCCGTATGTACACTTCTTGGTGCTTCTCTATCGTCTTCTAATCACTTGTGTCCCTTTAAAATCTTATCTATGATTCTGTATAAATCTACTGCAATGAATATTTAATATTCTGAATAACAGTTAACTCTTAAATTACAGCTTACATATCACGATAGATTTGATACATATATACTGATCAACGCCACTTAGACTGGTTGAAACTGAACAAGGTACAGCATTTATTCACATTTGTGTGAATGTCGCGCTGACGTTCCAGAATTTCAGAGACAAATTGAAACCTCTTGTGAAGCCGTGAGAATGTCGATGTGTTGAATGTAAGAGAGAGACTAATAGAGAGGCATCGATTCTAGGTTTCTCAATGCAGCCATTCGGTGTTGCTAAATGTCAATAAATGTAGCGTCAAAATACTTAAAATATTTTATTATTTTTTTAATATTGTTATTGCAGAAGAAAGGAGAGGGGCGATAAAAATCATGATTGGAAATTGGGTCGCGATAAGTGAAAAGTTGAATTCCGCTGCGTGGCACGATGGATGTGTACTTTACAAAGAGTTAACAATGTATTATTTTTTCTTGTAGATCATAAATCTTTGCTTCTATGCATATTACATTGATCTTTTCCTTTTCTATCGAATTTTTATGCTAAGCTTTTAATAATCTTTTATTTTTTTAAAGTTTTATTTTCATTTCTGTTAAAGTATTTATTTATTATTATTTTTTTGGTATTTCGTGATTCGAATTTTGAAATATTTTATGTTTTTCTTATTTAAATTTTTTTTCAATATTTTTTAATCATTTATTTTTATCCAATCAATTTTTTGAGCATAATGATTAGCATTTCTTAATAAAAATTATTTTAGAAATATAAAGCATTTATCGCAAAAAATATTTTCTCATAGAATTTAAACTTCATTTTACAAATATAGGTAATACAATAAAAAAAAATCTAAATACTATTTTTAAATAGTTCAATACATGTCTTAAGTGAAAAGTCACACGATGGTAATAAGTGGAATTTTAAAATTTATCCTTTAAATCTCTTTGAAATTTTTTTTCGAAAGAATAATCTTAACGTCCAATTTGGCTTGTTTGGTTATCATAAAGGAGTTATGGTGCAATTGCATGCCCAAGTGAACTTTTAGTAAAAGAATACTTGAAATTTCTTAACAAATCAAAATCTATCTCCGCTTGGTAGTCAATGTGAATGGAATCGAATTGCATGGAATTTGTCAAAAAGGAAAGATCATTCTTTCTTTCTGAAGTATAATAAGACCATTAAAGAAAGTTCAGTAGCATTTCTTATGTAAAATAAAAATATGAAAAATTTACATTTCAGAAATATGACACTTTAATACGCATTTAACTATATGGCTTTCGACTTCTCGTATGATTCATAGTTTTTAGCGTATGTGCTTGAAAAACAATTTTTATTTAATAATATAACTGATCGTTAAGAAAATGTAGTTCATGAAACCAAATCGAAGAGAAATTCAATTTTGATCATGTTACAAATTATCCTCAAAGTATCCGAATTTGCTGTGCTTCATTTATTTCTATTTTCAGGACGCAAGTATTGCCTTTAGTGATATTATTAAAATTATGATAGTATTTTTTTTTTTATTTTGAAATTAAAAAAGGACGTGATTTCATCAAAAATGAAAGGGAAACCTGAAAAATTGTGTAAATACTATAAGTTAATTTTGAAAATATTCACATTAGTTAAAAATTTCTACAAATTATTCCTAAAATATAATTCTCAAATTATTTTAAATTTTAGACATTGTTTCCTATTACATGCACCAACAAGCATTTCCAGATATCTACTTTTAGATTCAAAATTGCCATAGTATATACGTACTAGAAATTATTTCTTAATACCTTAATCGACCGATATGTACGGGTAAGAAAAATTAAAGGAATGACTATAATAAGGTGCTTTATGTTAATTTTAGTAATAAGTTCACTGCAATTAAAGGTGATTAGTTGGTAACTCAAGGAAAACATCGCCAGTTAGTCCAACAGGATGCACCTTCACAACAGAAAAATAGGTAACATTTTGAGTTGATTGTTTCAGCACGAGTGAAAAGGCGTGCGCGTGAATTATTCGAAGTCAAATTACAAGGGTTATATGCGTAGTTAGATAATATTTTTACTTTTAATAGATAGAATATGTCATCCAGAATATATTTTATTCAGAATATATTTGATCTATTGTGATCCATGACACTGACATGGGTCTGTAAATACTTTAAATAGCTAAAGGTGTCACGTCGAAAGTCTAGGAATGGCTTAAAGATGCTGACAATATGGACATACATCCAAGTCAAGGTTGAAAACATACCACAACACTCTCAGGACAATTATTTGGCAATGACTGCTAAAATAAACAAGCAAATGACTTCAGTTCATAATGCAAGGGAGTTCGCTGCCGCAACTAGAACTATACTATCCAGGTTTACTGAGAGTGACAGACCGCATAAAAGAGGGTTATATGCATGGAAACACATTATTTGTATGCCAGTGACCCCAGCAGTGAAATACGCCTAGTTACAATGGTGTAGAGTTCTCGTGATTATAGCACCACTGACTGGAGCCGAGTTACCAATGAATCTTGCTTTTCTTTGGTGAGAGATTACAGGCGTGTTACACTATAGAGGGAGTAGAACACTTAAATTAAGCCCACAAATATCCGAATATCAGTGAAAGGATCAATATAACGGTAGTGGAGTCATGGTATGGGCTGGCATCGCTTTGACCGTGTGCATTTAGCTATACAATTTTAACAGGACGACTATGAATTCTGCAATATGCGGAGATGAGGTTCTTGTTCCTCATATCAAGTTGTTTTGGGGTGCAATTGAAAATAATTGCCTCCTAATGGATGATAATGCGTGTCCTCATAACGCTGCTTAGTGTCCGATTATCTAGAGGGAGAAGGAATCCAGCGAACTGAGTGGCAAATATATTCCGATTTAAATTAGAAAGTACATGTGTGCGACTCACATGAACACCGACTTACACATATTATAATATTTAACACTGTCAATGAGTTTTAAAGTGTTAATTATTTTGAATACACTTTAGTACCACAAGAGAGCACTTTAGATAATCTAGTTCACAGAATGAAAAAATGCTGTAAAGCTTGCATTATTGCTAGAGTAGACCTTATATTTTATTGATTTTTCTTGTGTTCCTATAAGAGGTTGTAATTGTAACTTTATAGAAAAAAACAGGAAACTAGATTCTCTTCCTCTCCTATATCACATATTCATATGTTTTATTTTAACTTATTTTTTCAGAAATATGCAGTTCTGCATTTAGAATGCATATTAAACTTGAAAAAAATATATTGTGCAAGTTTCATATTTTCATCTGCAAAATTATTCAATTTAGATGAGTTTTTATAGTTGTTCTCCCTCTCTTCTCTTCTAGTTGTTCTCCAGATAAGAAAACTTCAAATTAGATAAAAAAATTCAAATTTTGTCACAAAAGAAACAATACTTGTAAATTATCAGTCTTAATCACTTTCACTAGAACGCTTAATTATTGATGCCGTCGTAATATGCGACACGTACTGGAAGTTCCTGTTTGTGTAAATGAATACCTGCGCAGTACGCGTGTTACAACACTCTCTTACGTTGTACGGTCGTTGTTCGATGCTTAAAAAACTTTTTTTTAAACTTTTCCACGAGAATAATACAAACCCTCATTTTTACGGACCAAAATGAGGAAAGAAAGTGCGTATTATAGACAAGAATTTACGGTGTATATGTATATATATATATATATATATGTGTGTATGCGTGCGTGTATGTGCGTGTGTGTGTTATGCATTTGCTTACTATTGATTTCACAGATCCATGTTAAGTAAAAATGGTAAGATGTATTCAATAAAAGTGTACTAAAATTTAAGGATATGAAATTGGTAACAATACAAAAATACATAAAAATTTTAGTTTGTAGGCGCATTCTATGATGTGAGGGCGTAATCTGATTTATAAAAAAAGACAAAAGAAATGGATTTTGCTCTTAAGCACGCTAATGGTATTTGTTTCTTTATTGAGTAGTATTTCTATTAAAAAGCGACCGAATTTCAATATCCTCATATTATTTCATCATTGGGAAAACATTTATGTTAATATTTTTGAGAAAGAAGAATTATGAGTATATCATGGCATTAAATGCAAAATTCAACAGTTTATCAATGATCCTACAAACTTAGATCACGATTTATTAGAATATTTCCTGAACTTAATTTATAACAGAAGGAAAACTCAAGAAATTTTGAGAAAGACTTAAATAAAATGATGAATCGAATAACAAATATTAATGGAATGAGATAAGATTTTACGTAAAATACTTTTTGAAACACCTAAATGAATTTGCTTCCTGTTAATTCTGAAATAACTTGTCAGTTCTCAGGAGTGATATTAATAGGAACGGGGTATCCATAAAATTCAAAACAGAAACAGGGACATTACAAGGATATAGATTTTTTGAGATATTTTCACGTAGATATTGCATGGAAATATTCTAGAACAGTGTTCTGGAAACGTAAATAACAGGTCAATTGATCAACATGTCGTAAATAACAGGTTAATTTTCTGTAATACTATTCATCAGCAGTATATCCGAATCAATAACAGGTCAATTGAAAAGTCACCGGCCTACCATAGTAAAACGCATTTTTTTGGCAAAATTAGTTTTTTTTTATTCAACATAATTCCCTTCAAGGGTGATACACTGATTATAGCGACCCTCCAACTTTTCGATACCATTTTTGTAGTACGATTTGTCCTTTGCTTCAAAATAGGCCTCAGTTTCGGCGATCACCTCTTCATTCGACGAAAATTTCTTCCCAGCGAGCATTCTTTTGAGATCTGAGAACCGGAAATAGTCTCTGGAGGCCAGATCTGGAGAATATGGTGGATGAGGAAGCAATTCGAAGCCCAATTCATGCAGTTTTGCCATAGTTTTCACTGACACGGTGCATTGTCTTGGTGAAGCAGCTTTTTCTTTTTCTTCAAATGCGGCCATTTTTCGGCGATTTCGTCCTTCAAACGGTCCAATAATGCTATGTAATAGTCGCTGTTGATGGTCCTTCCTTTTTCAAGGGAGTCAATGAAAATTATTCCATGCGCATCCCAAAATACAGACGCCATAACCTTGCCAGCCGACTGCTGCGTTTTCCCACGCTTGGGAGCTGGTTCATCGTGTGCAGTCCACTCGGATGACTGTCGATTGGACTTCGGAGTGAAATGATGGAGCCATGTTTCATCCATTGTCACATATCGACGCAAAAACTCATGTTTATTACGCTTGATCATCTTCAAACACTGCTCCGAATCATCAACTCGTCGTTGTTTTTGGTCAAAAGTGAGCTCGCGCGGCACCCACTTTGCACAGAGCTTTCCCATTACCAAATATTCGTGAATGTACACGTTCAGTTGATATTTTTAGAGTGTCTGCTATTTCATTTAATTTCAATTGACGGTCATTCAAAATCATTTTGTGGATTTTTTTAATGTTTTCGTCGGTAACAACCTCTTTTGGGCGTCCACTGCGTTCACCGTCTTCGGTGCTCCATCACGTCTAAACTTAGCATACCAATCCTTGATGGTTGATTTTCCTGGGGCAGTGTCCGGAAACTCGGCATCAAGCCAAGTTTTTGCTTCAACTCTATTTTTTCCCTTCAAAAAGCAATATTTTATCAACACGCGAAATTCCTTTTTATGCATTTTTTTCGCAATAACAAAAGTTGCTTCACTCAAAATGTTGTAATTCACAAACTAATGATCCGACAGCTGTCAAATTTATACACGCATCTTTTGAGGGTTAGGGCTAGCTAAAAAACATATGGATTTAATTCCAGTAGCGCCATCTATGTGTCAGGCCGGGGACTTTTCAATTGATTTGTTAATATTCTGGGAAGTCTTAGAAAATATAGATTTAGTTTTTATTAACGTCGCACTAAAAAAACACGATTGCTACTGGCGATGGACCTCGTAATTTTGAACCTCGGTCAAGTGATGAGGACGACACCTAAGCTCGTACTCCCTCTCCTAACTTCCACACCCCACCAACGGGATGACTTTGGACCCCGACAGATTTAACGTATACATCATCCCCCTGCTACATTGCGAGTCTTTAGAAGCCAATGATCGAACTCGCGACTGAACGAAACCACCGATCACGAATTCGAAACCATGACCACTAGGCCACCACTGCCACTGAAGATATAGAAGAAAACAAAGAGAGAGAGATAGAATAATTAAACAAATCTTTAACAAAAATTTTAATGTTGTCAGCACTGGTTTTTGAAACTGAGAACTCTCGTTTTGAAGCCGAACTCTTTACTTCTGCGCCAACGGTGCTGGTAAGTCCGATGGCAATAAATTATATACGTGGTTAGCTGTAACTTTAAAACAAACTGCACTTTTAAATTATGTCGTTTACATTCAAATTATGTGCAAAATGTCGAGTGAAACTTATACATAAATACATAGGGCTTGCCAGTCAAACTTAATTTTAAATGAACTTGAAAAATAATGAAAATTTATTATTTTTAAGATACAAGTTATGCTAAAATATAAAGAAATATCAAGATATTTGATGAATGTTAATTTGAAAATTGCATTACTTGTAAGTTAAGAAGATTATGTATGATCAGCCTTTAACGAATTTCGCTATAAATTAATAAACTCCTTCGACTAGTGAATTCCGTTTTATGGAAGACAATGTATAGTATATCATCTTTAAGTTGTAACTGATCTAAGTAATCTCAAATGATTGTATATAGAATTCCAGTTATGAGTAAGGTAAGTAGTATAAATACATAATACATAACCACAGATCCATCTATGAAATTCCTGTTAATATGCAAGAAATTTTATAAAGATTTTGTTGAAAGTATACTTCATCTAGTTCAAATTATCTAAACAACAAGAAGAGGTTCAACACAGAGTTATGTCAGGAATTTTAGCTGATTGTCTGATAGATGGATGTTCTCGGTATGAAATAAATTATATATCTATTTATTTAATGAAATAAAATCACTTATTTCCTTTCAATTATATTGTTTTATCATTTGCTAATTAAAAATCGAATGATATTTGAAAAATAAAGTTGATGATCGAGCAATATTAACTTTACTGTTTTTGAACTGTCACTAGTAACTGTTCCATGGATAGGAGTTTCTCTTAGGAATTTTTTGAACTTGCATGAGGATCTAATTCACTCATAATTTTTTATTAGCAATGACAATTGGATCTTACCAGCTCCATTTTTATATGCGTGTACAGTAAATTCCATTACGTTTACTTCTATATGCTGTGAGTAATATCATGCCACAATTCACTGCTGCTATTCAAAATAAACAATAACAATTGTCGAGTTACAAATTAGTGAACACTATTCTTTTTTTCTCTTTTTATTTGTTTTATTTTAATAGCTATATAAATCAATTTACTATCGCATACATTAGATGATAGAATTGTTCATAATGCTATTTCGGAGATGATATTGTTCCACATTCTTCTTTGAATAAAAAAGCACAAACTGAAACACAGCCGACTTTTGAACCATAAAGAATAAAACCAGCAACTATTTTTCAGCATTCAAATGATCATATTTGACATTAAAAAATCAAAGCAAATAATGTACTTTTTACAGTAGACAATGACATTTCGTTTAAATAATAAAATTAAGGCAAACGACAAATTATTAAATTAATTATATCTTACGCTAAAGATAATTATTGTTTTCATAAAATTAAATTACAAATAAATATTTCAATGCATTAATCTATTTTCAAAAATAATTTTTATAACGACCTGCCTTAAGCAAATAAAACTACTTTTAAATTTTCTCCGTATTAAAATATCCCTCTTGTTAAGATTTAAGATATTAATTCTTATTAATACATTATTGCAGGTCATGTTTTACAATTTATAAACTATTTACATACTGAAATGTTATTCATATGATGTTTCTTAAGATGCATATAGCTTCTCAATGAAACTGTTTCATTACCTAAATAACTTTATTTATACCAGTTAGTGTATATTACATACTCTTCGGGAAATGGGCGATAGATTGAAAATAAGAGGAGATATGGCTTTTACATATTTAGGAAAACAATACATGGAACCAAAAAAGGGTCATTTCAAAAATAACTTTCTATTTCATGTTTAATTATAGAGACAAAAGTCTGACCTTCGAGCGAGGGCAGTTCAACAATTGGAGATGTCATATCGTATCCATGTGTCACCAGGATCAAGGGTTCTTCAGCTTCTCTTAACCGAAGATTTAGTTTCTGAAGCTCTACACTTACCTAAAACAATAATAAAATAAATCAAAATTCATAAGCGCAATAAAAAAAAATTCATTTTTGAGATTTTTTTGGAAAGATCTGCACCATATATGTAGATTTATCAAAAAAAATTGAAAGAAACATTTTTTAAATGAAATATTCAGTTAAAAAGTACTTTAAGACCTTCAGCTTATTTTGTTTGTCACAAAAATACTGCTATAACCTCCTCAGACCCAAGGTCAACTTTGAACCATAAATATTAGAATACTTTATATCAATCGGTTCTTAATACATGAAAAATTACTGAAAAAATGTTAAAAAAATATTTTAATTTTTATTTTTGAGAAATGAAGTGTTTCCTGTAGGAGACATTTGGACAAAGTGACATCACATCATGTTAATTTAAAATTTTTATTTAAATCTAATTTAATTAGTAATTCATAATAATATTAGTATAATGAACATAATGTAAAATAAGCATAATGTGAAATTTGAATCGCAAAATATTCTTGTCCGAAATGTTTGCAAACGAGTCATAATTTCCAAAATTTATCATTCGTTTTTTCTCTCTCACTTTATCTTATACTATTAAATAATTTTTCAATTTTAAGTTGATTCTTATTGAAAATTCGCAATTTCTAAGAAATGCTGTATGCGAGTACAGGAGTTATAGTTTTTTCAGCCCAATACATTCGAATTCTGGGAAATTTTAAATTATACATAATCACAGTGATCACTAGAAGCTGTTTCATTCTATTTTATGACAGATAGATTCTTTCCTATATCTCTTAAAGATCTAAATTTGGTGAATTCAGTTAGCAATTAAAGAATATCATTCAGAGCTGAAATATATGTCATAATTATAGTTTCAAATCGAGTGATTGTTATAGTCATTGACCCAATGTCTCCTGCAGGTGACACTGAAATGACAGCATTTTCTAAATAAGAAATAGGAAGATTTGAGTAAGAAATTAATAATGTTATTTATAAACATCAACTTTAAGGAATTCATCAGGGTGTTTAATAACTTTTTATTATACAAATAATAAGAAAATAAGAACACTTAGTGATACGCAAATCAGTGCTTCGATCCTAAAATTAACTCACGAAATTCTTTACTTGTAAATATTTATATTACTTATATACTTCTATCGGATTTAATAAATTATACTTACACCTTGAAATTAGTAATAGGGTAGAAAAAAATCATTGTTTTTTTAAGTAGTACAATCATTCCGATACAAATAATTTATGCTAATAGGACAATTATTTCGATACAAAGGGGATATTCATTGACAACATTTTACCCCTGACAACTATCAATATTAACTATATGCTTTTCAATACATTTACTTACAAATAACTTCTAAAATATTTTGAATTAAATCACGTCAAAACTGAATAATTTCAACTGAATCTCCTTTTCTCCAATAAAATAATAATGCACACACTTACGTCCTCGTATCGTTGTCTGAATCTTCTATTCTCATCCTGTAGAACCTGCATAGTGTATTGCATATCATCTTCATCGGAACTCCTTCGGGACTTCTTGAGTGGCTTCAGGGTGGCTCTAACTCTTCGATCCCCAGCATGGGGATTGGCCCATAGCTCCAATAACTGTAATTGATGGACAGCAAATCATTTACGTAAAGGAATATCTATCTTTTAACCTAAATGAGTGTGTGTTAGCTTTTATAGGAATTACGAGCAATGTCTGATGATTTATTCCTCTCATCTATGCGAGTAATAAGCAATGACTGTGGTATATGGATCGTGCCATGCATTTTAAGTGTTGAGGTATTTAATAAATTATGAGATTTAAACTTCATTATGAATAAAATACCAAGCTATATCCTGAGTTTCGGTGAGCGAAATTTAAAACTGGAACGAACTTCAGTCTTTACAGCATATAAATGACAGCATATAAATGACAGCATTTAAATCTATTTCATAAGGCATTGTGTTTTTGTACTAATATTTTAGCAAGCATGTGCTAAAATGTAGCGCCTTGTGAAGTATGAGGGGCTGTAATAGCGTATAATTGTAAAAATAATTAAAGTCTTAGCTACTTTTGCACCAGTAAAGAAGTAAAACTTGAGTCTTAACTATTGTGTAAGCGATTAAACCTAAATTTATTTCCTGAAATCTATTTCTATGAATGCATACATTATTGCGAATTGCTGCTTCTAAAAATTCACTAATTAAAGCATTAATGCATGATTTTGTAGTGACTTATTGAATAAGTTAGTGTACTATAAACTGAAGTCGAAATTAATTCCATTTTTAAAATTGATTAACTAAATGAAATTTACTTGAAAACGGTAAAAATGAACATTTAGTCGAAATCCGTGAAAAAACTCTGTTATTTATTTACTGTGGCTGCTAAAGAGAAATAAATATTAATTTAATTCAAATCTAATATAATAATATTTTAATACTTAGCATTAATTAAATGATAATAAATTTTCATTAAGAATGTTACCACAAAAATAAAGTTTATTATTTAATACAGTTCTTAGCAATAATTAATAAACTTGAAAAGATTCATTAAATACTACATAATTAATATTTGTTTCATTGTTAAATGAATAAGTTTTAAAGATAAATTATTTAAATAAATAAGTTTAATCGTATTCTTAATTAACAATTTTCACAGCTATGCCTTAAGGGCATTTTTCATTTTACTTACCAATATTTTATATCCATCTGTAAAAAAAATCTTCATCGTTAATATTAAATGCACTTGGAAAAAGTAGCAGAAAAGTAATTGCTTAAGAAGCAAAATTGTGAGAGCTTGTGCAAGTGCCTTTCTTCATGCTCATGCTTACAGTGATGGAAAGAAAGTGCAAATAAAAAGGGAAAGTGCACTTGAAGACACAAACTTCCCAAATTTTTTAAAAATATCACTTTTCCTATTTTATATTAAGAAAGTGTTTTCTCACAAGGAAGTTTAGCAAAACGATTATTCTTATTCATTTCCATGAAACATAATAACACCAAGTTTTTACCCTACAAATTTTTCTTTTTATTTTGAAACAAGATTATTTTTGAAATAATTTACATCTCTATATGAAGCTGATTTAATATTTACATTATAAAAATGGTTAATTTATTAATTGAAAATTACAGCTATTGCCCTTTAACTGATGATTCTTTTTCTTCTTTCCTTTTCGAGCCACTTTTAATAATAATAAATTTTATAATTTTACACATTTTTAGTTTTTGTAAGTCTGAAATATCAAGATGGATAAATTGCATTCCTTTTGCAATAGTATATAATAAGTTACAGCAAACAGTTACATTTTCATGACTTTTTGACAAAACATGTACTTACTCTAAGTTTTTAAGTCATATTAAAAGTATTCTAAATTTTATAGTTATAAATTAATTGCAAATAGAATTAAAAAAGATATTCAAATTAGGAAAATAGAAGAGAAGATTGTATTAACAATTTTTGTCACATATAATTAGACTAAACAGTTTCTCAATATATGATTGCTGCTTAAATGAAAGTAATGAACTGAGATGCACCATTTATGACTTCTAAAACAGAGTAAAATGATTTGTATTTAAAATTAAAATCACCCCCACCCCTAAGTATACTCAAACAAACAGTAATTACCTTCACTGCGTGATCCTATTATTTCAGTATAATATGGTAATATTGATAAATTTTTAAATGTATGAATTATTCTTGTCTAATCTTACACAATGGAACAAAATAATTTTAAGAATTAGTTTGATTTTTTTTCACTTGTAGAAAAATTCAATTTTTTGAAGTTTGAAAGTTTATCATTAAAATTGTTCATGTATACAAAATAAAAGTTTATAAAGTATCATGTGTGTTTCAACTATTAAACAATAATGAAATACTACCCAACAAAGCGTGAACAGATATCCAAAGAAAGTGTCTAGTACTTTTGTAATTGAGGCGCAGATCTAGCCAATGAAGTGTGTTGAGCAATTTCGAGCGCACCTGTTCACTTGGTTGATCATTTGAGTCGTACAAACTAAGGAATCTAATCTCATAATGCAAATAGTTCCTATTTTAAGCAAATTGAATTTCAAATTACTGCGTGACCACTTCTCATTCTGCTTCAATGAGAGGTTTGTAAAGCTAGAGCTTGTGTAATCGGACTGTATGAGCTTTAAGTGTCCTACTCCAGCACCGATTCGATCTGATGGTTGCAGTGAAGAGACGTTTAATTTGGAGTTGGCCATATGAAGGCAGATTAGACCTTGAGGATGAAGGGTTGTTCAAGATTCATGTTCTTGCTCTGTCATTCCAATCATGGATCTAATTCCCGTATTTAATGGCAGAATAATTTCTCTTTCACATGAAATGGAATGGATAGAAATCTAAATTGATTTATTCAAAAATATTTATTATGAATAATATTTAAAATTTAGTTACACTGGAAGGTTAGTTTCAAAGATAATGAATTAAATTATCTAAAATCTGTTAAATTGATTTAACTTGTTCAAATAATATGTTAAGGATGAAATATATATGTTTAATATGAAATGTTAAGGAATGCAAAATAATCATCGGAGCATAATTTTATTAAAATTTCACATGAACAAAAATTAGCATTTTCATCAGAAATTTCACTGCAATTAAAATTATTATTAGTATCGTTAACACAATTAAAGACGAATAAATACATCGAATTGAGAAACAGGAAATAATTTATGAGAATAATGTTGTCAGAGGTGAAAACATCAACTAACCAATCTAAAAGATTAAAAACAATTTTTATTTATTGAGTATGCACAAAATAATTTATCGTTTTGTTTTCTCTAACATCAAATTGTTGACAAAGAAATTCTTGTTAGTTTAATTATTATTCTTGTTAATTGAATGGAACGTATACCTCAAAGTTTTTCATACTGATATTATTGACTAACTTTCTTCCTAATTTTCCTTTTTCTCCCTTCCTTATTCATAAAATATTCTAACCCTTAAAAAAGCATGAACAAGACCCATTTTCATTCATTCCCAGTTATAAAAAATTTTTAAAAGAAAGAAAATTAATTGTGAAATACGTAAGTTGTTTTTTTTTTTTTTTTGCTCTTATATTGTTAATTTAAAGCACATTTACTAAATAAGATTTTTTAGTGTTGCAAAATTACTATCATACCGATGAATGGAAAAAACTGTTTAGAGTGCTAGATGGAAAATGTAAATGCATCATAATTAAGTTATATTTGATAAAACAAACTGAATAACCAAATATTCGTAATTTGATTGTATCAAATTGAATATTTAAGACAATATTATAAACTATATTCAGGCAAATTAAAATGTATTATTTCTAGATATACATTATACAACATCATATAATATGAAATGAATCCAATCTCTGCGTTGAAACCATTATTTAATCGTGATTTTAAAAAACATAATTTGGATGGAAACTTAATGAATATTTAAAATCCAGACAGGATTGCTCATGAGCATGTTACAATTTTAGAATAAAAACAAAAACTCAATATGTAAATAAAGCAAAACCTGAAGAAAATCCTGATAGGAAATAAATTAGTCTCTCAACAACACATAACCCCTCTATAATTGCTTTTACATCTTTTACCAAGTCTTCTTAAATGGATCCTTTATTAGAGCTGTTATTGTAAATCCAAGTTTTATGCTCAGTTTTTCTAAAATTGCTTAAGGGATTCGTAGGGATATTTTTCTACAAGTGCAATAAGTATATAATATTTATTCAGCGAATATTTACTTTTTAGTACATATATTTGTCATACATAGAGGAATAGCATTAGAGGTTTAACCAAACAATAAATGTACAAATGAAAATAAGAATTGATTTAAAAATCTTGTTTTATGGAATATCAGTCTTACCTCTAATAATTCAAATTTAAAACGAAGCATATTAATTAAGCCATATATTACAATTATACCTGATTTTATGTTTGGTTTTCTTCTTTACTTTATATGAATAATTTTGAATTTTACATATTATATCGAGATAAATATTTGGAACATTAATATTTTAAATTGTATTACGCATAAATCTCAAATTTGTTTTGAAAACGAAATATGATAAAAAATCAGGAAATGTAGAATAAAAGTAATTTTTCTGACAATATAAAAATGATATTTTTTGCTAAACCAAAACAAGAGGCTATTAAATATTCTTAATTATTTATTGAAAACATAATCTATATTCATATTTTTGATACATAAGAACTATCGCAACCTTTATAAGTAATGAATTTTTTTATATTAAATTTTATAAGCCAAAATTTTGAAAAAGGGATCTTAAGATACATTAATTAATACTGTAAAGAAAAACTTACTATTTTAATGGCTCTAAAGTAAATATTACTAATCGTTTATTAATATTTTGTAAGTCAAGAAATGATTTTAATTTTATATAATACATTTTATTATTATTTTACAAGAAGTAAAACTACAATAAGATATGGGAAAGAAACGAAGTAATAATTTATTATGTTTTAAACTCCAGAAAAGAACATTGGTAAATAGTACAAATTGTATGTATTCAAGTCATAGAGACATATAGAGTCATATTTAGTGTTTACAGATAATCTATCGCTTTTAAGGTACTGAAAATATTTTTTGAACATTTGCACTGTTAACATTTCGTAAGTTATAAGGAAAGTTATTAAGAATTTTCTAGAAGTTTTAAGTTGAGTGTGAGAAAATTAATCGTTTTTTTATAACATTACAGTTTATAAATATTTAAATTTCTAACAATATGATGATTATTAAATTCCAGTTTTACTTGCTTCAATCTCAGATAGGGGCTGAATATGTGAGATCTGATTTAAGAAAGTATAAAAGATAACCGCTTTTTTTTTCCTTTTAATATAGAATTTTGAGCAACCAATTGCATTGAAAAAAAATCTATTTTATCCATTTAACCGTTTGTATAATGAATGAAGACATCCATTCTTCATACTTTGAAACACAATAAAAAAAAAGGTAGAATTAATAAAATAGGGTAGAGAGGCAACACGCACAATCAGATGTATGTATAGATTGGGGCCTCACCAGTCTCACCTTGGGAACGAACACCAAGCACAGGGTAGTGGTGGAGCAGAACATGATGAAAATGGAAATGATGATGAAGGCCGCGTCTTGTTGTTCTCTGAGAACAAACGAGAGCGCGGCCCCGATAACGCACATAATGACGACGTTGTATACACTCATTCCAATGTACTTGGAGTCGTTGAGGGCCGGGATGCTGACGTGCCTTGTCTCCCAGGCGAGAAAACAACCAAAGGCCTGAGAAAAAATGGAAACAATTTATTTTAATTACTTTTAATTTATCTGCTATAATAACACATAGTGCGTGTAAATATAATCAATGAAAACGCAGTTATATGTATCAAAATTTAGAAATATTATAATAGAAAATTTACATTATAAACAAAATAAAAAATAACCAGATGGAGACATCACGTGATTTAGGTTCATTAATTACTAGTTAAAGATAAAGTTTTTATACGAAAGCGATTTAAAAAGCATCAGTGTTAGGAATGGCTAATCGGATATTAGGAATGGAAAATTATTATTATGTAACACACAGTAGTATTGTATAATAAATGTTTTTTTTTAAAGAAGTCCATGATTATGATGCTCTTTGCAATCTAAAAAATTACTACTACCATTACTTTCGCTGCCAATGAACCACAGCAAGCCATTGTTTTGGACTTTTGCTTAGTTTCCGATGGATAATGAAGAATCTAGGTCTCATTGATGGTAATAACTCAACGCAGAACGGCGACGACAACTCAAAGATGCAGCAATCACAACTTACTTATTAATCAGTGTCAAATTATTTTTGACGCCATTTAGTAGAATGAAGCATACAATGAATAACACGAACATACCGCAGCAATATTTTTATTGATATCTTGTTGTTAAAATGCAATTTTTATTGTTTGTAATTTTAAAAAGGGAGAATTACTTAAACTTGTCATAAAATAAGATCATTTTTCCTTGTGTCGAAAATGCTTCAGTAACTATTACCTCACTCTTATAAGATTTAATTTCCCTATACTTGTATTTTGAGGACACGTTGGTACAAAAGACACCTGTGAACACCATGAAAGATCTTTTTGCAGAAAGGGTCGTTCTTGTGGATGAAATGAATATAATATTAAGGACTTATGAGAGGGAGTTGTCATTCGGACATTTTTTGAATTGAAATGTACAACTTTCGACATCAATTTGAGTTATTAGCTTTGTATATGTACATGTACATGGGAGTACAATTACTTAAATCAGAAGGAAATTTAAAAGCTCATTAATTGGTGGATTTTACTTTTTCACTATTGAAAATTTAACTTGAACAATCAAAGTTGCTTTTTCTGATACTTAAAGTGGAACTCTGCTCCATGTTAAATTGTGATTTTGCTTTTTCTTGATAATAACTCTTAATACACAGGATGTCCAGAACCAAAGAACTTTACTTAAAGTTTCCTACAAGCGAAATCTGCTATCAGAGAAATGTGAAACTTAGAGTGGTATTTAATTAAGGATGTAAATTACTTTCAGCAAAAAAAAAGCATTAAAAATATTGTCACTATAATCCGCTGTAGTAAAAATTTTACATTTATCAATAATCTTATAATTTTTAAACAGTTTTACAAATTTTATAACAAATTACAACGAAACAAGTTCCACCTGGCAGCAATAATTTTCAGCTACTATCTGAAATCATAAGATTACCTGTTCCACAGTTGGCTGAAGAGTATATTGTAAAATGTTCAGCAAATCTAGTAGATTGTTACGACATATTAGATGTTTTAAATGCTCCCAAAGTCAAAGGCCGCATGGAATGAGGTTTGGGATGGTGTTTCAAAATATATCATATAATGGAGGCTAGTGCACTTTAAATCAACCCTAGCCGAAGTTCCTTACCTTGGTATGGATAAGGAACTTCAGTTCCTAGATTTAGTTTTCTACAAAATTTCTCAATTACATAATGGTTGTTTTCGCCTGCAAAAGAAAGCTTTGGAATAGGGTTCTTTAATTTCAGATATTTTGTAATATCAGAAACATAATATCACACCATTTATTTTGTGAAAACATTTCTAAGGCTTTATATGTGAATTTAATTGTAAATAATTATAATAATCAACCTGATTAATAATCCATATTTTATTTATTCATATATGTAAAAATGGTACATCGATCTTTTGTGTTTTCAAACTTCTACGTGTTTAGTGCTTGCTTTCGTTTTTTTAAATGTGGGTATTTTTGAGGACACCTGTTGTCTGGGGTATTCATGTTTTTTTTTTTTTTTTTTTTTTTTTTATTTTACATCCGCTTAGTCGAAAAAGTTAAAACTCTGAAAAACATACCTTTTTGTTGACCTACTAATTAAATATCTGTTTATAAAATGCTTAACCATTTTTTTCTCTATAGAATACAAACTAAATAATTACTTCATCAGAGCGTACGGAGTCATTTTCTGAATTTTTTTTTCTTTCAAAACCTGTTTGGAACGACCTGCCTTAAATTCTGTAAGCAGTAAAAACACTTTTCAAAAAGGTTGATTGGCTAAACTAGCACTCAACAAACAACATGAGGAACTTTCTTGTTGACAGATAGGAAAACGTGATACCCCAATCGCTGGTCAAAATATCGTTTTTCGATAATTACTTTGGTCCTAGAGACAAAACTGATGCATCGATTTTTCAACGTTTAAATCTCGTTTCTGTCATCACGAACTTTTCAGAAGTAATTTGTGTCTTATGATCATTATTTGAGAAATGAATGGTGATTCTCTAGGGAAAAAAAGACAATTAAAAGGTTCAATAGTAGCCTATTTACTTTCCACGTTTCGATAAATGTTTCACACGCTTTAATCACAGCTCTTTATTGAATAAGGAATGCATATTTTAAACAATTTTTATGTTCAAAGGTAGATTTCTATAAATAAAAGGGGACGTGAATTGGATTAAATTTTATTTACATCCTTAAATTTTGTAAAGACAAATATTCTATATTGCTAGATATTTGAGCGAAATTGAAGCATTAAAATCGTGTTTTAATAAATATTTTCATCTATGTGATGAACAAAGTTATATACTGTTATCAAAGGAGTCACTAAATATCTGTAATTAAAATAAAATGTAGAACTAAGTAAATCTCTTCAAATAATGATGTAAGACCTCTGTGCGCAACGCATTTTACGACGGATCCTGTGCGGCGGGCTGTCATGATTGAGAACCTTATTTTTGGGTTCAACTAATCCTACGGAATTCAGGCGGGATTAGAAATTAAAGCAATTATTACAACAGCATGACACGGTTGTTATCTACTTGCATCTCATCAATAGGTTTGGGGAAATTTATTGGGGCTTGAGGGGACAGTATACGACTAAATGCAGTTTGGCATGTGGTAACATTCTCTTTCTGTTCCAAATTTTCCGGAACCACAGATTTCTTTATAGTTTTTCCTTATCCATTCCATCATTCTTGCAAACGAAAAGTCTTAACTGTATTTATTGTTATAAGCTCTTTCATAAGAAAATAGTTGCTTAAATTCTGAGGGTACGATTTTATTAATTTAAATATTACAAAGGAATAGGAAGAAATTTAGTACGTACGTATCAATATCAGATGTTATACTTGCTAAATTATTTAGCATGAAATGAAGACAAAATTATTCAAATTTTTTCCCTTTATTATGCAATAATGTATATTCTTAGTGGATGCTCAAACAATACAATAGAAAGAGAATAAGATAGTGATAAAATATATTCTAATTTCAAATAAAACGCACTGAATGACTTATTAACATGAAAAGCATTTGACAAGCTTTCGGAATTCCATTTAGAATTTCTGATATATCCTTTAATTTAAGTGAGTGATAAAGTATTTTTGGCTCAAGAACCAAATCTGACTAAGCTGTGACAAATATTTACTTAAAAATGATAAAAGCTTTTTTAAAGGGACATTAAGGTGAAATGATAAATAAAATACATTGATAGATAAAATACAATGCAATATATCAGGTTAAGAATCTTAAATATTATACAAAATACCAATTTCATATAGAAAAGCAAAATAGGTACGTGTTTCCCCCTACAGAACCAGGTAGGTTTGAATTTGATGAATAAAAAAAGTAAAATGCTGACTATGGGACACTATTCAGAAGTGTATGTTACAGGACATATTATAGAACATCTCGCCAAAGACATTATCTTGCCTAACAATGGATGTTTGTGGGCGAGTCTAGTATTTGCAATAGAAAGGTGGTTCTTTAATTCAAATACTTTTATATTATTAGAGTATGTATAAATTAGGGAAAATTATCATTATCTAAAATAAGTTTTAATTGGGAAAACGTTTTCTAGCCACTTTCTATTCATTCTCGCATGAAATTAGTTTGAAATTTCTACATCTACCCGCAAATCTAGATTATTTTTTTTATTTGATTGCAGTCAATGGGCAATACCAAAACACAAGTTTAAGAAAGATTTCAGTGCAAAAGGAAATATATTCTTCTTTTAATGTCTGAAAATATTCATTTGTCTATATTCTTCGTTTACGCATGTTTTTAGATTGAAATATTTTAGATCTTGGTCGAAAAGCATGAGTTTAAGGAAATATTTATTTTTGACGCACTTTATTGCATTCAAATAAGTGAAATAACTTACAATTTAAGTGGAAAGTTAAAATTTCGTGCTCAAGAGTATTCAAAGTGGCTGGTAAATGAGAGTCTTAACTGTTAATCTACATCTGTAAAAGGATTATGGTATTCTGAAATACTGTTTTCTCTTTGAAGGAAAGTAAGGTACAAGCAGTTGTGTTATTTTGAAGAGTAGACCTTTTGCCCTACATATCTGTCACTTATGGAATAGAACTTAGTACCTATGATTCAAGTTATTAACTATCGGAAATAAAACATTAGACATTTAAAAATTGTGTTCATTCTAGAAAACTGTAAGAGAATAACAGGTCAATTGAAAAGTCCCCGGCCTGACACATAGATGGCGCTACTAGAATTAAATCCATATGTGTTTTAGTTAGCCCTAACACTCAAAAGATGCGTGTATAAATTTGACAGCTGTCGGATCATTAGTTTGTGAATTACAACATTTTGAGTGAAGCAACTTTTATAATTGTGAAAAAAATGGATAAAAAAGAATTTCGCGTGTTGATAAAATATTGCTTTTTGAAGGGAAAAAATACAGTTGAAGCAAAACGTTGGCTTGATGCCGAGTTTCTGGTTGCTGCCCCAGGAAAATCAACCATCAAGATTGGTATGCTAAGCTTAGACGTGGTGAAATGAGCACCCAAGACGGTGGACGCCCAAAAGAGGTTGTTACCGACGAAAACATTAAAAAAATCCACAAAATGATTTTGAATGACCGTAAATTGAAATTGAACGAAATAGTAGACACTCTAAAAATATCAACTGAACGTGTACATCATATCATTCACGAATATTTGGGTATGAGAAAGCTCTGTGCAAAGTGGGTGCCGTGCGAGCTCTCTTTTCACCAAAATCAGAGTTGATGATTCGGAGCAGTGTTTGAAGATGATAAAGCGTAATAAACTCGAGTTTTTGCGTCGATATGTGACAATGGATGAAACGTGGCTCCATCATTTCACTCCGAAGTCCTATCGACAGTCATCCGAGTGGACTGCACACGATTAACCCGCATCAAAGCGTGGGAAAACGCAACAGTCGGCTGGCAAGGTTATGACGTCTGTATTTTGGGATGCGCATGGAATAATTTTCTTTGACTACCTTGAAAAAGGAAGGACCATCAACAGTGACTATTACATAGCATTATTGGACCGTTTGAAGGACGAAATCGCCGAAAAATGGCCGCATTTGAAGAAAAAGAAAAAGCTGCTTCACCAAGACAATGCACCGTGTCAGTGAAAACTATAGCAAAACTTCATGAATTTGGCTTCGAATTGCTTCCTCATCCACTGTATTCTCTAGATATGGCCCCCAGCGAATATTTCCTGTTCACAGATCTCAAAAGAATGCTCGCTGGGAAGAAATTTTCGTCGAATGAAGAGGTGATCGCCGAAACTGAAGCCTATTTTGAAGCAAAGGACAAATCGTACTACAAAAATGGTATCGAAAAGTTGGAGGGTCGCTATAATATGTGTATCACTCTTGAAGGGAATTATGTTGAATAAAAAAAACTAATTTTGCCAAAAAAATGTGTTTTACTACGGTAGGCCGGGGACTTTTCAATTGACCTGTTATATTGAGTTCTTCTCACACAAGCATTTGCCTTTCACAAAAATTGCTAACAAAAACTGATTTTCTTTAGCTTATAATTAAAGTCAATTGACCAATTTGATGAAAAGTAGATAATAAACGAGGGCTCTTATCCGCGGAAGATTATCTCTTGCAATATTGCCAGCTACTATTCATTAGTTCAATTGTACGTCATTTGTTCTCGTGTGCAACTCACTAGACTACAGTGCCAGATCGAGTGTTGTACCTCGAAACACAAAATTATGAAATTAATAGTTTCTTTCGAATCCGTATCTTGATTCAAAATCAAAATATATATTAAATCAAAGAAAATTTCATACGTCAAAAATTACTTATATACATAAAATATGTAAATCGTCATACGGTTTTGAATAAAATAGTATTATGAAAATTGCCTACATTGCTTTATATAGGTGTCCTTTTAAGGAAACTTGTATTACCGTGCACAATTGTATATCTGTACATACAGTACGTGTGTTATTAGATTCGTCCATCTGACTTGTTTAAATTGACATAATTCACCTCATATAAGCACACATACACACACACACACACACACACATATATATATATATATATTCCAGTTTTCTAACTACTTAAAATTTGCTCAGGATTAATAATCATCTGCAAATAAAAAGGCTTTTAAATAAGTTTATTATTTTTCGTTTTAATTTTTTTTTATTTTTCAAAGTGCTGCGACACTTCAAGTTACTGTACATATTAAGGAGTTGTTTGATGTTTATATTTCCTTATGTAATAATTTATTAACAACTGTAAAGGTTTTGAATATATTAATTGAATTTTCTCTCCTTTTCTTTAAAGGAAGGGATTTCCACATACTCGTTCATTACTCATGCGTATCAAGAGAAAAATATCAGAAATGATGGATTGAACCAAACTTATGAATTATATTTCTCTAACATAATTGATTATTCTTACAACTTGGCAGAATAACAGCAAAAAAGTCAAGAAAATTGAAACTATTTTTAGAACGGAAAGTGATTTCTTAAGATATTTCTTACATATCAATGACTGATCACAAGTGATCAGTTATAACTGAAGAGCAAAGTTTTTACAAGGAATGGCTTGGGAAGAGTAATTGAAAGATATGTTTTTGTAGTTAATTAAAAAAAATTTTCAAATACTGTTTTGTTATTTTGTAATAATTTGTTATGAAAAAGTTGAATTAGTTATTTTGAAATTGTTGAATTTATGTTTGTTTAGAACATTGAAGACTAAAAGAGAGTCATATTCCTAACAATGCAAAGTGTTTATGGCTGCGAGCTTGCAGCCGCGCTGTTTCGTCGAGTCACGGGTTTGAGTCCTGATGTCAATGGTGGGAAAAACTTAGAGAGGGAGCTAGAAATCGGGTGGAGTTCTCATCATTTGATCGAGGCTCAAAATTGCTAGGCCCCTGTGCTGTTTCTAAGTGCTACGCTAATAAGCAATCAATAAAACAATAAAAAATCATGCGATACGAATTATATTATTTATACATTTTGAATCTTTGTCTTTCCTATTTATTTAATTGCAAATAAAATTTACGAAAAATTTAACATTTGTACTGAATTTATTTACGTATTAGAAAGAAATATCTAATTTAAAATGAAAGGGATTAACTAGAAAAAGGAAAAAAAAAATTCTTTAAAATTTACATTTCTGAAGGGGAAAAAAACCGGAAGTAAATAATTGGCCCTTTGCAAATAAATCTTAATTTAAATAAATATTTAGTTTTAAAATAAAAAATGACGCAGTAGCAATAAAATATTCAATCAAATAGATTTCTTTAACAATGAGATTTTGTTTTCAATCATGGCCACAGGTTTTTTTTGTTTCGACTCACGCGTTGGGCTTAAAACGGAATTTTTCTTTTTTCGTTAATATGCCAAGTTTAATTACGTGTAGGAATTTATTGAGTTTACGCGCTTAAAGTTAGTCCACCTGGAGTCTACAGAACACGCTCTACCTAGGTGGATGTTTCAGAACAGCAGAATCATGTATATGTGCTGATTCCGATAACCTGCATCTCGATATACGTATGTACAAGATCAATCAATGAAATTATTATTAAAACAGATAAAAATAACAGAACTATTAATATCCAAAATCGACAAAAGGAAACATTTGTAGAACTATATAAAAGAGATGAATAAAAATTGAAAAAAATTTGAAACTAAATGAATAATTTGGATACCCAACAAAACAAAACAAACACATTCAGACTTTGGACTGAATTGTAGGGTTAAAAAATGAACCTTTTGATATATATGTATGTAACTTTAAAAAAATACGAATAATAACTGTAATATGTTTTTTTAATTTCATTATCATAATAACTTCATACTTTTATTAATTTCAATGCTAACGTTTCATTTTTTTGAAAACATTTTAACGTAAAAAACAGAAATTAAATAAAAGTGAAATTACTTTATGAATAATTTATAAATGAGAAAATTGTGCGTATGAGTCATTATTCAAAATCTAATGTCATTATTTTGATCCTTGAAATTTACAATAATGCAATTAAATTGTTAAAATATTTGAATGAATATGGAATTGAACTATCTTAACTTTGTTATGCTACTTTTTGCTTGTAAAGAATTCTGTTTATTTAGAGTTTTGTTGAACTATCAGCATTATTAATACAATATAAATTGTTTAGTTAATAGAAGATAATACGAATTCAATTACATAGATATTTTTATCATAAATTCTTTAGGCAACTGAAATGCATGAATAACGCTTAAATAGAAATTCTAAAGCACACTGAAAATTGAATTTTGGTAATCATACTTTATAATTTTTAATGTATGCTAATGTTTTTAAATAAATTATATTCTATATGATTGTTACAATATTATAATAATTGTAATAGTTTTACATTTTAACTAGACTCTTCAATTATTTTAAATACAATACCCACTATAACACTAAAAGTAAAATTCTTACACTTAGCACAACATTCAAAACATTTTCAGCATTATTTTTTAAAAAAAAGTAATAAAAGCTATTTGATAAGAAAATTTCTTGTTTTTTTTCTCTAGAGGCTCAACAGAATTAGCAACTTTGTAAAGTAAGTTTATGGCTTCATTTCCGTGTTGCGTTAGCTCTAAGCTTTTGAATCTCAACAAGATCACCGACATCTGAGTTACAACACATTGAATAAAATAACGTTTCAAACCTTTAGTGATCCCCAGACTGGTTTGAATTGACCTAGTTATATTGCTCTGCTGTGTGGAGCTCACAGTTTCGAACCTTAATCCGTAAGACATCAGAGTTCTTAATTTCCACACCACGCCTTTCGAGGACATTCAATCTAATTTAATTTCATTGGACCACATAATTCCGAATGGGATTTCAGTTGAACCCAAATTTATGGATTGAATCGTGCAACGCTGAACACAGACCTTTAGGTTGGCCCAATAAAGCAAGGTGCATATATTTTTAAGTTTAAGGTGCTATAACAATCTTCAGACTGGAGTTCAAAATTGTGAATTTTCTCGACTATTTCACTATTAATTCATATATCATATTTCAGGTAATATATTCATAATAACACGCGATATTGCCATCAGTCTTGACCAAAACGCTTAAAAAACACACGTAATCTTGATAACGGAACAAAATCTTGTTTATTGAAAGCTTGCATATCGTCTATTTGATATGTACTCTTTGTAATAATAAATAATTGTGTAATCTCTTTGTATTTTCTAGTGCTAATTTAAGTTATGGTATTCAATTAATTAAATTATTCTTAGGAATTGAACTAGTCTTAAAGTATTATATAAATATCGTTCATATTTAGATTTATTATATAATTAGCACATGCAATAAAAGTAGAAATATGATACAATAAGCATACATTATCAGATACAATCAGAAATTATTACAATTATATTTACTCTACTTATCCAGGGCATCTGATTAAAATTAGAATACAGCATACAATTAACATGTATAATTAAAACATAATTGATTAAAGTCGGCATATATAATTATAACTATCATAAATTATCATTACGTAAATAATAATTTTTAGCCCTGTCAATGCTATTACCTAAGTAATATATTCGTTATGCATCTGTAACACAAATATGACTATGTCCTCATTGCGTTAGATATTACAAAGAGAATTTTCATTCGTATTGAACTTGTGAGTCCTTGTGCTGTAAAATTGGATTCAACAAGAGTTTTCTCTTAAAACCCATTTTCATTCAACAGCTTTAAGTACTGTTTTCGGAGTTTTCTACATAAAAGACCGAACTTTATTCGTATCATCCCGCGGCACGTAATTTCGTGACACGAGTGAGAGGGTGTACGTGTCTAATGAGATGATACCTTCCAAAGAGCATGAAAGTGTCTTGATAAGAGCTCGGAGCCTGATTTCAAGAGCTCTTGATACCGAGCTCTGAAGATCTTGCTTTAGACCTGCTATTAGGATGTTGTGGTAACGGTTTGGAATTAGAATGACACGTATTTTGATGCTTAGGAAGGGAATTCTTCCATGATTTACTTGGGCTACGTTTATTCTAAACAAAACAATACAGTTATGTAAAGCCTTAAGCTTGTTTTCTGTTAATCGATACTAGAATAGTTAACATAAAAATAATCCATAGTTATCAGTGATAGCAAACTTATCAAATTTTATATTACCGGTAATTCAGTAAAGTTTAGAAACAATACTAATAAACGGTAAGTTAGAGAAAATTCTTCAAGCCTTGAATATGAAACAAAAGTTCGTATCAATGAAACATTTTATTCTTGAATACTGTGACAAAAGTAAAAGAAAAATAAACTGTTTTCTTAACATAACTATTATCAATGAATATTTCATCAATTTTATGATAATTTACTATTAAATCTCATGTATGATTAAATTTTTTAATGAACGTAACTGCAAAGTATATGAATAAATACGTAATCTATAAATCAACATGTGTTAAAAATTATCTAGTAAGAAATATAATTGATCAACATTTTGGTCTCGTTAATTGTAATCAAATTTTCATAAAAATAAGCCCTTTGGAGAAAAAGCCCTAACAAATTCTACACTTATTGTCTCAATAGTTACTAAAGAATCACATTCACCCCTGCTCTATTTTGCAGTTGAAAACAATTATTTTTCAGCAAATTTTTCTCAAGGATTTTATCGGTATTTATTATTTCCTACATGATTGAACTAGATAAATAAACATTTATGTTATTGCTTTGACCAATAAATTAAGCTTCTTTTTTGTGGATAACGTAAACTGTAGATGTTAAGGGCATATATTAAATTTTCCGAATCAGCAATGTTTATTATTTCTATTTTAATCAAGAAAATTTATAATAAAAAGTAAATCATAGTTATATTCATAATTTACGCAATTAACGGTAAAACAATACAGAATTACCAGTAACCATTTAAGATTTAAATAGGCAATTTACTGGACAACTGAGTATCCGGTCTACCGGTATCCTATATGCGATTTATCTTATAGAAATACTTTTTGCCTACTTCATTACTCAAAATAAAATCACAGGTCTAGCAACCAATTCTATTAGATATCAGCTCATCAGGATTAAAGTTCAAACTAAATATGCGTTTGGAGTCGTATCCAATGATATTTTTTGGTAGATAAAACACTTGATATGGTACTCGTAAAACATCAATAAATGATTTGTAAAGAGCTAAAAAGGAACATGATGCGCAGGATTAGTATTTAAATTTTTCTAACGAATGTATGCAAAAGATTGAAATTTAGTGTTCATTTATAGTTAATATATGTATTACTTAAATTAAAATGTATGAGTAATATGTCCATAAGATTTCGTAAATAGCCTGTTTATAAACATCTGTTTGTATAGCAAAATACTAAATCTAACTTTGTGGAACACAATTCTATATTGGTCTCAACAAAAAGAATGTGGTATTAGATTACTATAAATATGTAAGATAATTGCAAAAAATTTATTCACATGTTCATTTTGTAAAATAATATCAAATATTCACCAAGGAATTGAGAAAAAGGTTTGATAATATATTATATAATGAAGTTAGCCATATGAAAGACAATGCTTTATATTCTACGAAATTTCATAATACTGAAACAAAATATGTAATGTACAGAATTTAAATTTATGAATCACAAATAACAAAAACTCCTGAACTATTTAATATTTGAAAGAATCGTATTAAAACAGCTCATAAAATTTTAAGCTAGCGCAATGTTATATTTTTAAATTTTAATAAGACTAATTAGAGGAAAATTGAATTCACATGAGAGGGATAAATTATGATTATTTTAAAGTTCTTTTGGTGTTAACTGATCGCCTTAAATATGTTTATAATTTCGTGAATATTTTCCGTGAAGTGTTTATTCTATGTATGTACGAATGAAATCACTTTTCTTAAAACTGAGGATATTTAATTATACATTTTGAAAGATGATGCTTTTATGAAATCTTAGAAATCGCACATTTTTCCTAATTACATTTTCTTGATTAAATATGAAGAATTATTTTACTTTTGTAGCCCTTTAATATTTGAAATGTGAGTTGAGTTCAAAATAACTGATACATCAGCAATTTCTTATCACATATCAACTAGCAACACCCGAACAAACTACTAGCACAAAATCAGCACTGACTTAATATTAATATTTCCAAGATCTGATGTGATTGTGATTGCTTATTAATGTCGCACTTCGAAGCAGCACGAGAGCTACAGGTCAGAATCCTCGCAGTTTTAATCAAGTGACGAGGACGATGCCTTAATTGTTACCTCCCTCTCCAAATTCCACACATCGCGAGTGGGAGGATCTGTGATCTCAAACAAATTTAACGTGCATCAAACATGCTAAAAGTTTGTCTTTAGTAGCATCTGAGCTCAAACTTTCAACTAGATAAAAAGCAAACTTTAAGTGAGTCCGTGACCATGATCGCTCTCCTACCTCGGCCACTGTGAAATCTGAGAAGAATGTACTAAGGGACTTTTATGAAATGGTAACACATTGGAAGCATAAAAATAATAAATATTATTAATATTTTAATTCTTGTTATAAAAATAAGATGATTTTTAAAACTAAATAGTTAAAAAAAAACATCAAATTGAATTGAGTGTATAAGTAGGCTGAAAAATTAAGGATAAATTATTTTTTATCGAGAAAGAAAAAAAATGATGTTTTAATTTCAGTTATTTCATCAAGCTTTCACTTTCAGTACTGTTGCTCAAAAGTAAAATCTAAGCCAGATATAACTTTTTTTTTTTAAAAAAAAGACGTTTAATGAATGCTATTTTTTATAAACAAAATGACATTTAATGACAGAAAAATTTTGCTTTTTGATTAATCGTGTGCAACTTTGAATAAGTTCCACGCATATTTAAATTTATCAAGGAGTGTAAGAGAAAAATGCTTAAAAGAAACACTTGAGTTTTAAAAATTTTGCTATTCCTTTTTAAAACTAACCTTAAAGCAAACAACGTTTCTCCATGCTTAAATAAAGTAATTCGAGTTCAACATTTTTTTTTTTATTTCTGCTTTTGAGATAACGAATAAGCAGAAATTTCCAGTGATAAAAATAATTTTCCTCTTTATAAGAATGAATTTGTTCATCAAAAATGGGAAAATCATTCTTTAAATTAAAAGAATTTTAAAAATTCCCAACATCTTCCAATAATTAAGCAGATGTTAAAAAAGTTTGGAAATATTTCCTGTTGCGAATAGAGGAAGAGAAAAAATAATGTTTCATTTTCTTTGAAAGCAGTGAATAGTAATCAGCATTTTTGAGAGACTTGCCCAGGAATCCTCCATTGTGAAAAATGAAAACAACTGATTTTTTCCGGGAAAAGTAATTACAGTTACACTTCGTAATTCCTGTTTATCTTCCGGAATGAATGCCGAGGCTCATATGAAAAGATGTTAGTTGAATGAAAAGAAAATTTTCATTTCATACAGTACATTATTTTTTTTTGGAAGAGGTGGGGGATGTGAGGAAGTATTTCTATTTCAAATAACTTTGTATGCTAATTTGTTGGTTAATTAAGCTAAAAAGATCCATCTTTTCATTATCAAATCCTAAATGTAATAATTTGTACCTTTCGTAATTGATAAATTTTTGAAACAAAATATTTACACCGTGCTGGCCATCTAAAATTCAACTCTAAGAAGGACAAGAGATATCATAGCCAAATTGATTAGAGAGGTAAATTATAGTAGAAAGGTGAGATGACCGAAAATACGACTTTCCAAGCAATGAGGAAGACTATGAAATGAATATTCAGTATTGTGCCAGGTCTGGCAATAACCCCTGAAACACACCTCGACAATGAAAAAAAAAAAGATTTAGAATATCTTGTATCTAGAATGAATGAATCTTTAGAATGTCTTCGAGTAGGGCTATCCGGGCTGCCTACATAAAGGGCCATAGTTAATCTGGTGCATCCGTCGATGTTGTAAATATATGTAGTCGCTCACAAATCATCCTCAGACGTGTTCGAAAGGCAGTAAATCGGAAGAATATCTTAAGTATAGAATAGCTTATCTGTTGAACGAAGAAGTTTTAAGGTTTTGCCCCATATGGTCACTCATTTCTTTGCTGGAATATGAACCCAACCAAACTCTGAAGATAACAAGTTCCAAACATCAAATACATAGCACTTTCTGGTCATTGTACAGACAATATGTACTAAGGGATAGACAGGAATACCACCTCAAAACTTAATAGGGTGGAGTACCCGTATGGCGGTGTATAAAAATGCAGTTAAGGATCGTTTCTCATGGCTTCCCCATTTTCTAATCCGACCATCGTGGTACTACAAACAGAAGCGTAATTCAAACAATGACGTGTCATTCGGTTTTCGACGTCCACCGTTCAATGCACCACTTATTTTGAGAAAAAGTAAATCTCAGAAATGTGACATTCCACTGTGTTGTAAACGACGTCAATTGGTAAGTACGGACAGCAATTGTTACGCAACATGCAATATTTGTTGTGAAGTGATTCTTGAAATGGCCGAGCATTCCATTACTGTCATGCGCACATTATGCATATTATTATGTGTAATAGTGTGACCGTCGTTCAATCATTCTCTCCTGCATTCATCGTTTGTAGATACGCCTCACTTTTGCTTGGTTATGTTCAACATGATCATTGGTTCCGCGTATAGATTGTCCGAATTATCAGCAGGCACTAGTTGTTCCCTGCTTAAACTTTGAAACAAAATTGTATGACGCTTATATTCTTCTTTGAGGGATATTGAAACTACTCTAGTACCCCAATGGCACAAAAATCCAAAACAACCGCAATTCTAAAACGGTATTTTACTTTCCCTTTAAACAGCGCTAGTTGGAGATACCACAAGAGTTCATGACGAGTATCTGCACTGAAAGACTAATCTTTTGTATATGCCATCAAGTTATATGCATGGTGAAAGTTTTATGCGATTCAAATGCTTTTTTTTATTTATTTATTTTGCATTTTGTATGGTCGGTATAGTAAATTCTTGAAATAATAAAATATGTTTATTCAAAATAGATCTTCCGTATTCAATATCTTAGGTTTAAAAACCATAAGTAATAGCTCAAAAAATAATAAATAATGGAATAAAAATGTGAAATTATTTTCTCTGCTGTTTACATGTGTTTCACATGATTATTTCAAATCCCTTTTAATAATTCATACTGATGTACTCCATAACATTCTTATTTCTCTATGCAAAGTGCAGTAATGTTTCTCTATTTATTAAAAGTAAATACGTTTCAAACAATTGTATGTAACATAATGATTCATTTGAAATTTTCTTTGACAATCATGTTGAATATTGATTACACTCGTACAAATTTAGATTTTTCATAGAAACTTAATGCCTTGCTGGCCATAAACTTTTTTATTTGCTATCGAAATTTCGAAATTCTTACTGTGCCTAAATTTTACACGTATAATACTTGTAATTCTTTTGTTTTCTTTGGTCTTAAGCGTCGTTAGTGAGCTGAAGTAGGTTGTAAAACATATGGAGGTGAAGTTGAAGGAGCCAGGCGTTATTACACAAGATTGATTGTTTTTATTAACCCATTCGCTCCCAGCGTATCATAGGCGATACGCTCGTGTTGACTCTCCTGTGCCCAGTGTATCACGGGTGATACGCTCCGTGAGTGTCTTCTACGATCCAGCGTATCAATAGAGATACGTTCGATGAGAACGTTTTATTTGATTTTTTTATTGTTAATATATGGCGTTACAATACCGCGAAATCTATATAGATAGGTTATTTGGAATGTTGACCTTGGTGATATGGGCTTGGATTTCACTTCTGACTGCGGGGGGGGGCAGTAATTGTTAAAAACACGGGCTGCGGCACAGATCTTTAAATGTAATGAGATTATATAAGGAGTTTACTTGTTTTCGGTTTGCTTTTCTTCTTTCTTGATTGCTTCTTAGAAGTTCGAAGGAGAATTTATGACCCTTTATGGGGGTTAGGGCCTTTGGTAGCAGAT